>PVLD010002786.1:0-156933 GCA_004027595.1 Dinomys branickii
TCCATTGAATTTGAGGGATAATTTTGCAGGATACATCAGTCTGGGTTGGAAGTTGTTTTGTTTCAGAATCTGTAGTATCTCGCTCCAAGCTCTTCTTGATTTCATGGTTTCCGTTGAGAAATCTGCTGTGATTCTGATGGGCTTTCCTTTATAGGTGATCTGTTTCATTTCTCTAGCAGCTTTTAATATTGTGTTCTTTAGCTGGATATCTGGGAACTTGACTATTATATGCCTGTGTGTGTTTCTCATTGGGTTATGGATCATTGGGGTTCTATATGCCTCGCTTAACTGAACTTTAGTATCTTTTACCTTGTTTGGGAAATTTTCTGCTGTTATGTCATCAAATATTCCTTTTATATCGTTTGTGAGATCTCCTGCTGTTTCACACACTCCTGTAATTCGAATATTGTTATGTTTTGCTTCATCTTGCAGCTGTTGGATTGACTTTTCTTGTGTCTTTGATGATATCATGAGATTCTTCCTTTCACGCTCATAAGCTGCCATGCTGTCTTCAGGTTCTGAAATTCTATCTTCGGTTTCATTTAAATGGTTTTTCATGCTTTCAGCATTAGTTTTCAAATCCTGGCATTCTCTTTGGACCTGTTTCATTCTTGGTAATTCATTCCTAAATTGCTCTTGTAATGTTTCCATTTGTTTCCTATTTTCTTCTAGTCTTTTGTCTATATCTTCTCTATGTGCACGGAACATTTCTTCCATTATTGTTTTCAGCTCGTTTTTTGTCTGAGAAATCATTGCGGGTATGTGGCTTATTTCTGCTTTAAGCTCTTTTATGGCCTGTTGGAGTTGTTTCATTTCAGATGCAATCGTTTCATAACTTGCAGGTATGTGATTTCCTGGTTCCCTGTATCCTCACATTCAAAATTTGTTCTGGGTGGGGTTGAGTTTTGAGACTGCGTTTTGTTCCTCTGTTTTCCCATTTTTGGGTATCAGATTCAAAATGTGGAGCTATAAATTCCCCAGGCAGTTCATCAGGCAAAGGTCTGCTGCAGAGGCTGCTCCAATGATTCCTTCTCTTTGGGAGAATGCCCCTTAAGCCGTCTGCTGAGATTTCTGCTTCTACTCCCTACCCCGAGCCCTGGCTGGGGCGTATAAACAGGTCACCGCCCCAGGCGTCTTGCAGACAGGCCACTCAGGTGTTCCTCCCTAGGTGGAGCTCCTTCCCCCCTCGCAAATCCCCTAGGGGCGCCTAGCTAGCTCTTCCTACCTGGGAGATCCCGCAGTCCTTAAAGCTGCTTTGATGTCACTCGCTGGGCAGAGCTTCTTCCCGACGGAGGAAAAACCGGTTAGAGCTCCCACTCAACTCACCCTGGGATCCTGCAGGTAGGAATGCCATTCAGATGTATCTCCATGGATCGAGCTTTTTCCTGATTCAGAAATCCCGCCGATCTCAGCCGCTCCAGTTCGCGCAGCGCCGGCTGCGGGGGCAGGGCTCTGAGCGGGATCCCTGAACGCTGCCGATTGGCGCAATCTGTCCCAGTAGCTCGTTCTCTTAGTTTCCTCTGCTCCACTGCCTCCAACAAATCCTGGTTACAGCCGTCTCCGAGCCGATCGGGTTCAAGAGCTGGAGGCTTTCCTCCCGCTGCAATCGCTCTCTCGGCTGTACGCAATTTGAGCCGAGCTGCGGCCGAAGCGCCTCACCGATCTCTTGGGTGCCCAGCTCTCAGGATCCGCCCACTTCTCGCCACCCGGCTTGTCCAGCCGGCCCTTTAATGCTCAGGCCGTGGAGAGCAGCCCGATCAGTTGGAATTTTGCATCCACGGACCGGGCACCCGCGCGCAAATGATCGGTCTCTGGGAGAGATTCCCTCTGCCGCTCACCTGGTCGCCATCTTCCCCGGAAGTCTGGTTTCACCTGTCTTGCTTGTATTTTTTCTGGGGTTTTATCATGTCATTTACCAAGGTTTTCAACTCTATATGTCCTGTTATTGTTCTTTTTTCTTTTTAATTATTATTCTCTTTAAAATAAAAAAAAATATTGTCTTGACAGAACCAACCAGGGGACATCTGTTATGCATTACTGAGCTCTCTGTCCTCTATGCTTTTTCTAGAATTTTCTCTGCTCTTCCTGTCATATCTATTTCCCGGAGCTCTTGTTCTGGTTTTTTCTCTTGTTTTGCTGGATCACACCCTCCAATACCTTCTACAGAATGGTGAAATCTATGTATACTTCTACATTTCAAAATACCTTCCATCAGTTTATGCACTTCATTGGGCGCTTGGCTGCATAGAGAAATCCTTTAGAAATTTCATTTAGCATTTGATTTTAAGTAGTAAAATTTCAGTTTGATTTTGTAATTCAGAATTGATGTTAAACCCCATCTCATTCTATAGCATATGGCAAGGATACACCTTTAGCTTCCCTCATGTCTTCTCTGGAATTATTAATCTTTTTTTCTCTATGACTGGTGTCATAACATTTCATTAAGATATCCAGCTTGGTTCTCTTTATCTTTGTGCTGGATACTCAGCTGTCTGTTCCAGCTCATGTTTTATAATTTTTAGTTATGGAAAATTTCCTGAATTAATTGACCATAATAGCTTCCACTTGTTTTTTCTTCCCTCTTGTTTTCTTTTGTGAGTCTTCTGGTAACATGTTGGAACCTCCTGGATGCATTGTTTAAGTATCTAATATGTTCCCACAAAATTCCATATTTTCTCTCTTTTTATTTTATCTTCTGAGATATTTCTTCAAGTTTATCTTCTGAACATTTACTAAAATGTTACATTGATGTTATCATACTTTTAATTTCTGGTGTTTCCCAGTTCCCCAGTGTCCCTGACTAGAATATTTTGAGAATGAAATATTTAGTTATAACACTGAAGACATTAAGAAAAATACAGTCCAATTCATGTATTCATCTGTCATGAATATAGATGCAAAAATCCACAACAAAATACTAGCAAACTGAATGAAGGCCTATATTAAAAGAATTATACCATAGCCTAGTATGGTTTATCTCAGGTTTAATGTCCCAAAATAAATTAGGGTAGTACACTATACTAATACAATGAAATAAAACAATGTAGTTGTCACAAAATAGACATTGAAAAGCATTTCACAATATTCAGTGTATTTTATAAGAGAGCTCAGCACACTAAGAGCAGAGGAGACTTTCTCAGTCTGATGAAAATGCCTATGGAAACTAGTAACAGTGGCATCCTTCATGTAAAATACTTTCCGCCCCATGCTGGGAATAAGACGACAGTGTGCACCCTCACCAGATCTACTTAATATTGTGCTGGAAGTTCTAACCTGGGAAATGAAAAAAGAAAAAGAAACAAATGACATTAACACAAGAAAAGAAAAATAAAACTATTTCTAATCATTGATGGCATTAGCTTGTTTATAAAACATTGCAAAGAACTCACTAAAAATCATTAGAGCTAATGCAAAGTTCAGCAAGCTTGGAAGATACAAAATTAATATATGAAATCCAGTTTTATTTCTGTATACTAAAAATAAACCTGGCTGCATAAATATTAAGTGAAGAATTGCACGGACAATGATTTACTCAAGATAGTAAAAAGACAATCCCCAGAACAGGAGAATATATTTATGAACCATTTTTCTGATGGGAGGCTTGTATCTAGACTATATAAAGAACTCCTGTAATGCAATGAAAAGACAAGCGCCTCCGCAATGCAAAAGCACAGATTTGAAGAGACAGTCCTCCAGAACAGATGCACAAATGGCTGATAAATGAGGGAAATGCTCAGTATCATCAGTAACTAGGTAAACTCAAACCTAAGCCATGGTGAAGTACAATGTCACATTTACTCAGGTGGCTGTTAATGACAATGACAAACAGTAGCAAGTGGCATCGAGAATGTGGCTGAAGTGGAACCCAGTACCCTGCCAGGGGCAGTGTGAGATTGTGCACCACGTGGGAAAACAGTTTGGCAGTTCTTCAAGTTACCAGATTTCCCAGTAATTCCACCCCTACTTAAAGGGAGAAATGTGAATGTAAATCCAATAGAAACTAGTACAAGACTGTATTATTCATAATAATATGTGGAAATAATTGAAATGCTCACTGAGTGATAAATGGATAAACGATGGATGGTCCATCCATATAACAGAGTGTTACCTGATGATAGAGAGAAATGAAGGGTTGATCATTATAAAATATATAAAACATCAAAAACATGGTGAATGAAGGAGGCAGTCATGAAGGAAATGCCCTGTATGGAGGCATTGACATAACATCAAGAACAGGCAAATCTGTGGAAACAGAAAATAGCTCCGTGATTGCCCCTGGTTCTCACTTATCGTAGATGTTTCCCTTTCAGGTGCTTCATGTGGATGAAAGATTGCACGTGAGAAGTCTTGTGTTAGGGCCTCAGTTTGGTCATGGCCATATCAGCTGCAGCATATTCCCTTCCTCTGTCTGCATCTGTCTCTTCTGCATAGCTCCTTCCTGTGCTCATGGAATGGCTGAAGGACATGGCAAGCAGTTCTGTATCTTCCAGCGATGGAATCCTAGCAAAAAGGAAACCATTAACTTAATAACTTGACAGTGAAGATGTTGCGTTAGAGTGTTTGTCATAGGCACACTAATAAAGCTGGGCCCACATTTTCACTGGATTGCAAAGGGTCCAACCGGCCACAACATGGTTGAATCCCTAGGCAAGCTGAGCGGTTAACTCTATTTCAGGAAGAACGCAGGGCAATTGGCATGCCGTCCGGGGACCCGGGTCTGTGGTGCATCTGGAGGCTAAGTCGCTTATTGGTGGTGTATGGTGACAGAGCCAGTCAAGGATGGGGTTCGTTCTGGGAAGGAGTCTTTGACAGCCTGTATTTACCCATTGGACGTACACGCACATCTTCCGAGGCGTTCATTTAGCTGACAGTCTGGGAAATGTCAGTTTTCTAATTAACTCCAGCCCAGGAAGGCTGTCCGCACGCTGAAGTCCTTTGATTGATACGGCTGCAATTAGAGCCCGGCTGCCTCCCAGCACCCTGGAGTGGAGAGAGGAAGAGGCATCTCGGGGCTGGGCAGAGCAGGGCTTTTTGCATCCGCGTTGGGTAGGACAGTATGGGGAAGATGCCTGGGTGTTCACCCTAACCTTCCTCCCATCCGCAAGGCAAGCAATTTACTAATTCATTAGAATAAAAAGGAAATGTCCTTCATTGTTTGGTTTTGTAGCTTTTGCTTTATTACGGAGTTTGTTCAGTTATTTGAAGGTTATTATGCAAAATCCAACTGATGTTTTTCACACTTGCAAAATTTATCTCCAGGAGGACCCTTACCTTAAAGCACTTAGAAAATGCCATGCTTAAAATCATGTGACCCAAATGCGGCTGGAGCAAAAGGAGGGGAACAAATTAGTTACTATGCCAACTTTCTAAACGAGAAGAGTGTAATTAAGGAAAGTGAAGTGCAGAGGTATCTCAGTTCATAAACTTGAATCTTTCTATGTTTCTAATTGCAAACCACATTGGACAAAAACCAGATGAAATTTCACTGTAAGGTTATCATTGAACCTAAACACTGAATTTGATTTGGTTCTCATCCAATTTAGTTTATGACCAGAATCATAGAAATAATTAAGCTCATGAGCCAAGGTACCAGTATAATTTGTTCAAGGCCTACAATGAGTAAATGTTAAACTTGAAGGCAAATCCTGGTCTGTCTGGTTTCAAGCCCCTCCCTGTCTCCTTTCCTCCCTCCCTCCCTTCCTTCCTTCCTTCCTTCCTTCCTTCCTTCCTTCCTTCCTTCCTTCCTTCCTTTGAGGCAAGGTCTTACTATGTAGCCCAGGTCCTCCTGAATGTTGGGATTACAAGCATGAACCAACATACCCAGCCCATTTTCTGTGTTTTTCTTGCCAATTTTAGAACCATGACATTCTAGAACTGCTATCATGTTTTCTGGGACCACACAGTTGACCTCATTTTAAGGATTGTGAAACTGTTCTCTAGATTAAGACACAGTAACTTAGCAGGATTCACTTAAAAATAAAGAATAGTAATTTATTGAATTATAGAACAGATTAAAAAAATCCCAAACCATGAAGTCTGTGATCTTTATCTTTTAGTGTCTATGTTAAAGAGAACCAATGTGCTGTTGTCCCTGGGTTACATTTTTCATCAGTGTATCTTCCTTCAATGTCACTTCTATGCTTGTAATTTTGGATGAGGCCACTTGCATCAGAGGATGTACCTTGGTTTTGTCCTCATCTGTGACTATGACAGCTGAGGTGGGGAGAAGGGAGCCCTGCAGGGCCAGGAGTGGGTGTCAGCTTGACCTTTAAGGTGGCCCCAACTCTACCTGTGACCACTCACAGCTTTTTCCATTAAGGCCTGTGTTCCTACATGGATGTCTGAGCTGGCCACAGTCTGGTTTTGCCAGAGCCACAAGGAGCTGAGCATGATCCAGGGGGCGTTCTGTCTCTGTGTTCTGGCCCTGCTACCATGCCAGCCTGCCCAGGAGGACCAGAGGCTGTGAGTCGTGGAGATAGAGAGCCCCTGGTTATGACCAATGGGACCACTTGTTGTCAAGTGTGTCTTCCGCACCTTCTGAGGGGATGATGTGTTTTGTACATGTTCTGTGAATATGGTGGGTGACAATTACTAATTCATGTATGCTGACTTGTACATTTATCTCAGGGTCAATCCCACAGGATCACAGTGAGTGATTTCAGCCACTAGTTCCATTGATAGCTGCATTATAGGACACAGTTACTGCTTTCCCTTTTTTTTAGAAATGGGTAAAATGAATCACTCAAACTTCTTTAGAATCGTTCCACTTTCGAAAGTTTTTGGTTTTGAGAAATTCCCAGAACAGCAATCTGCTTCTGATTTTGTGCCCACGGAAGAAATATATAAAGCAAGATGGCAAGAAAAATTTCAAAGAAAAACAATGAGAAGGGAAATATCAAACACACACAGGTAGAAGAGGGAACAATTCTAATACAAGAGTAGATTGAGCCCCCAAGCACTCACCAAAGAAGGTTATTTTATATTCATAAATTTGTGAACTGTGGTGAACAGGGGACAATGAGTGACACTTATGTGATACATTGGACATTATGAAGATATCAAAATAAGAAAATGCTCCAAGTATTAAGTAAAATGAACAAATGCACAATTTAACACCTAGTTGCCAGCTAATTTGATATCTCTTTCTTTGACAGGTAAGTAAAATATAAGTGCGTCTTAATTACGTTTTCCTCATTGCTGAGACAAAATACCTGGCACCCAAATTTAAAGGGGGAAAGCTTTATTTAGCTCACAGGTTGCAGAGGTTTCAGTCCATAATTGTTTGGCTTCAAAGCAGGGCAGCACATGGTAGAAGGGCAACAGTTCATGGTGATGGAAGACAGTAAAAGCAGATAGAGAGGGAAGGAGGGAGAGAGAGAGAGAAAGAAAGAGAGCACAAGCCTCTTTCTGTCCTTTATATTGTAGGCAGGTGTAGTGGATTGATAACTGGTGGTCAACTTATAACACCAAGCTGACCTGAGTAAGCATGGGGCTGGGTGTGGGAGGCCCATCTGGGGACTGTTTCCAGCAGCATAAGAGGCAGAACTGGAGAAGAAGTTAGCCTGTTAGGAACTGAGAAAAGGCTGTTGGGAGCTGGTAGAAGCTATAAGGAGCTCTTGGTTGTTTTGCAGGAGCTCATCATGTTGGCTTTCCTGATGAACTTGGTTGTTTTCATCCTCTGAAGAGCTCAGAACCTCATTGGCACTGAGAATGGCTTTGGTTCACTTTGGGGGAGCTCTGGTCCTCACTTTGAACATTGCTTCCTGGCTGCTGAGGGGAAGATAGTGCACTGCCTGTCTCCTGGAGAAGTTTGCTGCATTGGCTTCCCTGATGGGAACTCGGCCATCTTGATTATTGGAGGAGCTTGGGACCCCACTGTTGCTGAGGATAGCTGTGGTACCTTTCAGGGGAGCTCTGGTTCTTCTGAGCATCACTTCCTGACTCTAGTGCAGATCCCTTAGCCTGCTAGCACAGATCCTTCATCCTGCTGGCACAGACTTTCTAGATTGCATCACTGACCTTTGGGCCTTTCCAGTGCAGATACGTGAAACAGGCCTGAATGAGATATTGCTATGGGCTCTGGGCCTCCAGTTGGATTCATGGGAGGCATTGTTATGGGCTGTAGGTATTCAGCTGGACTCATATAGGACATTATCATGGGATCCAGGCCCTCAGCTGGATTCCTGGTCTATACAGTGTGGACAGATTTCTTGCACTCTTTAGGTATATCATTTGTTGGGTGACTATTATACATAATCTTATAAAATATGTGTCCTGTATTACATTGTGTTCCCCTTGCAAAAATAAGCCTCAAACCAACACAGCAGGCTACCTGCCCTAGGGCAAGTGTAACACTCACACTCATAATCTCAGCAGAGGCCCATGAGTCAATCACAAACTTTAGATTCAGTCACCTATGAAAAACTCATTTGCCATTACTGCATGAGGCTTTAGGAGGACATCTAAATATAGGCCATAACAAAGGGGATGTGGATATTCTGAACAACACTATAAATAACACCAAGAATTATTGTTATGTGTATTTATTATAATGTATCATTTAAAATTAACATATCTGGAATAAATATTTGAGGAACTGATTATGTGGGATTCTTATAGAGCATAAAACTCAAATGTATGTAACCTTTTGACAGAGGCAAATCAGATGTTCAATTGATGGAGAATTTTGCTTTTATACCCTAGCTCAAAAGACATTAGAACTCTCCCTGTCATGGTCAGAAGAGACCTAAATTGATATTTGAAGAGAGGAGAAAGTTCTTATTGAGGAACAGCAATACCAACACCTATAAGGTATCAAATAAAGACAAAAACGATTCATGGAAGTTTTTGAGTTGATGGTAAAATTTAATAGTATGTTTTGGTAGAATTTTTAAGTGAGGAGACTGATCAAAGATAGGAGCACCAGTCACAACAGAAAATGGCACCTAAAATTCACGAGCATCTTTTCTCTTCAGCTGTGGTGCTGCTGAGTTGTGTTTCCCCTGTGGCCAGTCCGCCCAGCTGTCCCTACTCTTCTGTGCTCCATGGAGCTGTCACTGGATTCTGCGGAGCTAGAGCACACAGTGAAAATGATGGGGTTGAAAGTGGCTGCTGTTTGTTGACTATGGTGGTTACTGCTGGCTGGGTGGGAAGCCTGAGGGCAGGCTGTCACCCACACCTTGACCCACACGGGTCTGAACTTTGCCTTCAACCCCTCACCATGCTTGGGGTCTTTCTAATCCTGGGGACAGTGTCCTAGACTTTTGTATGTTTGTAAATAGTTGGAACAAAAGGTAGTCAGGGAATCCTGCCTTTATTTGGAGACATTGAAGGTCCATGCTGCTATGAGCAGTATGGACATCCACCTGTGTTGATGGCCACAAGTCCCACGCACAGGAGCCAAGCATGTATGGCACCTGGTGGGACTGCATGAAGGAAGATCCTGGAGACCCAGCTACTTGCACGCTGAGGCCGGCTCTTTTGAGCTTTCCAGGTGCTGAGGTATTTTGTCTTGTTTGTGTAAAGAGATGGATTTTTTGAAAAACACTGGACCCATTTAA
The DNA here is from genome assembly GCA_004027595.1 of Dinomys branickii. Taxonomy (NCBI): domain Eukaryota; kingdom Metazoa; phylum Chordata; class Mammalia; order Rodentia; family Dinomyidae; genus Dinomys; species Dinomys branickii. Next base: position 9,561 of record PVLD010002786.1, read on the forward strand.
GAAATACTGCATGGTTTTGAGAAACCTATGTGTTCATTCCATATAGCTCGAGGGCTGCCAGTTTTTGACCTCAGTTCTACCAAAGAATTCAGGACACCAGAGTCCTGTGCTTCTCTTACTTTCTTCATTGTTTTTGTACCTGAGTGAGTGACTGTGTATGTTTGACTCTCAGTGTCCCTAATGTGGGATGAAGATGCTCACTGCACCTAGTGGGGGTGGTTACTTTCTAACCTGTGCTTCAGTGTTTGGACCCCACCACGTCCCCAGCAGGAGTCCTCACGTCTCCTTACTCAGCTCCATGCACGGCTCAGCCTTACTCATAGGAGACAAGGTGCCCACTGAGGTATTTAGGATACCCTAACTCTGGAAATACCCTTAATTCATAGTGTTATCTCCTGTATATTCACTGTAGAAACAGAAGCCTTATAATTCCAGATTCTTGAAGTTTCCTGTGTGCTAGTTGATCTTGGTTGTCAAAATACCTAAGTGAAGAGTCTCCTAGAGAGATGATTGGACTGTGAGGTCCCTGACCTAACTAACATATGGGTTGACCCACTGATAATGTCACAGCTGATAGGCTATTAGGAAGTGGGTCCTAGCTGGAGGAAGTGTGTCCTGGGGGAAGGAAAACTCACTGGTCTCTGGCCTCTTCTCTCTCTTTTCCCCTGTTCTTTCTTTATGGATGCCATGGGTTGAGCAACTCTCCTCTACCACACCCTTCTGCCATGGTGTTTGTGTCTTCCAGCCAGCAAACCATTGACTGAGCCCTCTGAACCATGAGCCAGGTCAAAGCTCTCTTCCTTTAACTTGCAGGTGTTGGGTCCCAGCAATGGGGAAAAAATAAATACACTCTTATATTGGGTTCCCTTGAAGGGTATGAAGTGTGCAAATTCCCTTAATACCTAGGCACTCTTGTGTCATGGAAATTCTGCAGGTGCTGCCCTGCTTCAGGAAATCTATTCCTCTCTTTTTTCTCAGACCAAATTGCTGGGGAACAGGAGAGGGGCGTTTTGTCAGCAATTTAAGTGGTTACTCATGGGGGAGCACATTTCCTGATAATATCTGCCTTAGTGCTACAAAATGTCACTGACAATGTGCAATGAGGCCGTGTGAATCAGCCACTCAGACTAATTATAGGTTCCACTGATGAATTCATTTAACTTTGACCCTGGAATAAAAGTCATAAATTCACAAACATGAGTAGGAGAAGGAGGGAGGCGGCTGTTGGGGATGGTGAGTGCCTTATTTATTTATTTCTCAGCGCTTTTAGACTTTGCAAACACAATCTTGTCAAAATTCTTTTCAGGTTATTTGTCTAGAGTGCAAAGGAAAGTGACTTTGTTGATTCAGTGGATTTACATGCCATTTCTATAAAATAATCTCTCTTTAAAATGAAAAAAATAGATTGTAGTAAGTCAGAAAGGAAATATTGGCTTTAGCTCCTTTTGTAATCCAGGTAGCTGAAGCAGAGCACTGTTGGAAAGGGAAGGGACTGTATTTTGAAAGAAAAACAATGAAAATTATGCATTATAGGAGTGCCAGGCTGCAATCACAGTAGTGAGGCCAGGAGGAAACGGACTAGTAGGTTGTCTGCTGCAGAGGAGCCCCTGCTGAAGGGCAGCCATAGTTCGGAACTGTCCCTATGTGTGGTCAGAGTTGGGTTCTGCGTGAGGGTCACATGACTCTGGACAAGGGCATTAGCTTCCTGGAGTCTGCATTCTTCAGCTGTGACATCAGGACAGTGACTCAGGGCTATTGTGAGGATAAAAGGATATAAGAGTAGTGAATGTTTTGGAAAATCACAAGCACCTTACAAACACAAAGGATTGCTACTGTTTTTAGTTTTCCTACATTTTAAATGACAAACCTACTTCTACCTTGTCAGCCCATGGCACCCGCCCTCTATAGGCAATTCCAGGTGAGTTTAGCAGTGTAGACAGTGTTTATACTCATGTCAGGAGTAATGAAGGGCACATGGAGGATTCCTCACCCCAAATCATTGTTCTCTATTTTGCCTTCTTTAAATGTTATCCTTCAAGGTTTTATTAGGCAGTCTGTCAACTTGCAATAATAGGCTCACGTGATTTCAAGATGGCAGAGGTCTACGAGGAGCAGTGCACAGCTCCTTCCAGCATAGTCTCCAAGCCCAGCACCCAGGGAGCCGGGGGACTTTCTAAGGTTACCACAGCAAGTAAGAGATGTAGCTCGAATCCTATACTCTTTTCCAAACGTTTCCAGTGATTGCAGAGTATCTTGAGTTCAATGAGTAAAAATTAGCACCACATAAATGAAACAAAGAAGAAGTGGATTAGCATGAGCCAGATCTACAAAGGCCGTGGGAGACTTGGAGAATAACAGATCCCATGTGGGTCAGAGGCTCATGCTTGCTACCCTCTTTGACTCCAAATTTTCCTTCTGCACAAGTACCGAGTAGAAGGACCTAATCAATTCATGAGCCAGGTTGTTGTATGGAGCCTGGCAGCCAGGGATTGAGAAGGTGGGTCTCTCTCATCAGATTGAGAGCTGGGGGCCATATCTATGTTTCCATATAGATAATTCTGTTTAAAAATTCTTGTTTTATCAGTGCACGTGTGGAGTGCATAATGGTCACATTCATTGTGGGGGTTGGTGCATGCACGCAACCCATTGGGATTTGATATTCACGCATTCTTTGGGTTATTAGTGTTGTGCATACAGGAATACCCAAAATCACAGGGAGTATGAAAGTCAGCTACATTGGAGGATGGTGTACAAAAACCTGAAAGATTCACACTGTGCCCCTGAGCTGAGGGAGGGGGTCATACTTCATGCCCCAATATGTACAGGAACTCTACCTACCATGATTGGACCATTATACACTGTGCGCATGTGTCAAATTGTCACCATGGACCCCATAAATATATTGAAATACAGATGGAACAGTGAAAAGGGCAATTGTGTGGTTTGTTTATTTTAAAGAGAATGAAAAATAAAAACATTGAAAACAATACAGAACTTCAAAACAAGATGATAGGACATCAACAATGGTTGTTGTGTTGCATATTGTTATCTTCAAAGTAGTTGTTCAGATTACCAGCTATAGGCATGTAAAATTGACCAAAAAATTAAGCAGGAGCTTAAAATTAAGCTCCTTCCAATAAACCAATAGAAATTAGTAGTACAATCATCTGAGCTATCTTTTGTATGTATATATATGTATATATTTCTTTTTGTTTCTTTTCTCCTTTCCCTCATTCCAGTTTTTCTTTCCTTTTTGAGCAGTTTCTTTCCCTTTCACAATATCTATTGTATCTTTTGGATTATATTTACTCTTTCAGTTTCTTACACTAAGTTGTGTGTTTTAGACAAGCATCAAAAACAAATCATATTTAAGCTTCTGACCTAGATCCCTGTGCAAGGGGACAGTGAGTTTATGGATGAGGCCTTACATTGCTGCCTCTGAACATGGCCTGGCCTCATCTTTTCTTTCCTGGTCCAAACTATGAGGGGAAACAAAATTCTTCAATAAAATCATGAAACAAATGATTTAGAAACAAGTTTACTGCTCTTGAAAGTGGCATTGGTGGGCAGAGATGTGCCCAGTAACGACCGGAAGGGATGATGGCCATCCACGAGGTGACAGGTCACACCAAACAGAAAAGAGTGTTTGCACCAAATGGCTGTCCCCGTGATGTCAGAAGATGGCAGCCACCAGCTACCTGAGGGTATTTTCTTCCCCATGCAAGAGGAATACACGCGCGCACGCACGCACGCACTCACGCATGCACACACATACAGGAGGGAAGACCCGGGAGGCCATGTCTATTCTTTGTTCTAGTTCCTTATATTTGTACATTTTTCGAATTCCAGCCTTTGGGTGAGTGGCCTTCACCAGAGTGTGACGAATGAGCCACCTTCCTGCTCTTTGCTTCCTTGTCACATCTGGAACTCACAAGGACAGCAGCAGTGGCAGTCCATGATGCGCCCAGCATCCACTGTTCAAAGCACATTGGGGACATTGGGCAATGGGGGACCCAGACCTTGGGCTCTGGGACCTCTGCCTGTCATGCTAATGACTTGTGAGGATTTCCCACAAATGTGACCCTCTTTCTGCATCTCTTTTCTCTTCCTGTGCTCAGCAACGGGGGCAGCTGTAAGTCCCTGGGTGGGAAGTGGGGCCATATGCTTCCCGAAGCTCTGCCCAGACCTGCTAACTCAGAGCTTGGGGAGATCAGATGGTTCCTCAGTGGATTTGGCCTTGGCGGGATTTTGTATACCTATTTTCTCCATGAGGTTTCAAATGAAACTATATTTTTTATTTTATTTTTTATTTTCAAATGAAACTATAAATGGTTCATATGTACAGATATATGTCACTTTGGACTTAAAATCTATTAGGGAGAAAGTATATGTATTCAATTTTGAAAATAATTGAGGTAAATTCAAATTTTATTGTAAAAATAAACTAGAGATAAATGTTAAATAATTCATAAGACATAGCCCAGATAACCAGACTTAGCTCAGTCATGCATTTCCTCTGCCAAGTGAAAGGAGGTTCTGTGGTTTGAAGGTCTGTGACTCCCTAACATTTTAAATCCTTACCCTCACGATGATGGGGTCAGAAGCTGGGACTTTTGAGAGGTGATGGGCTCATGAGTGTGAAGCTTTTACGATGGGATTGTTGTTCTTATGAAAGAGGTTCTAGAGAGCTCACTGCCACTTAGATGGAGACACAGAGGGCAGGGGTCGTCTGTCAGCCAGAAAGCCCTTACCTGCATCTGGGACTTCAAACACCCAGAATGTGAGAAATGATTTCTTGTTGCTTCAAGCCACTCATTCTGTGATGGTTGGTTGTAGCAACCCAGATGGACTAAGTAAGACAAGAAGTCATTTTGAAGGAGGAAGTATTTAGTTTTGCCTGGTGAAAGTTGGGTTTCCCACCTCTAAAATATGTATGCGGTAAAGTTCTTTAAAAAATAAAACTAACACAAATACACTAAAGTGTAGAGGACCACAAGCTTTTTTTTTTTTTTTTAACAAAGTGATCGTATCCATGTACTGTGGCCCAGATCACACTATAAAACATGACCGGCCCCCAGAAGCCTTCTTCATGCTCCTTCCAGTCATCACCATGCCTCATTCAGGTGTTTGTTATGCAGCTTCTATCACTGTGGATGAGCTTTGCCTGTTTTTATATTATGTGAGTGATTTGTGCAATGCACAAGAGGTGATTGAAATAAATGGTTAATGTTTAAACTAAAACATTGGTTACAGCAACAGACACATTGCCATGAAGCCCCTTCAAGTATTCCCCTTTGCTCTGAACACAGTCATCTTATCACTGTTGCTTCTTTCTGGAGCAGCTCTGGAGTCTTCTTTCCTGAGTATTTGTATGAGGTGTGATAAAAAAATACAGTGACTGGCGCTGTTGTGTGTGACCCAACAGAAAGGGAGCTCATAGAGAGGTGACACTGTGTCCTCATCCACATTAGTCACCAGATCTGGAACTGTGCGACTTCTGGATCTTCCTCCAAGTTAAAACCACCATGAAAGGGAAACAGTTTTGAGGGCATTAAGGCAGCCAGGACTGCACAACTAAAACACTCAGGAGGGCTGGGGATATAGCTCAGTGGAATAAGCGCTTGCCTAGCAAGCGCAGGGTCCTGAGTTCGATCCCCAGTACCGCAAAAAAAAAAATTAAAACACTCAGGAAAGGGCTCCAGAGTTGCTTTGGAAAGTGCCAGGAATGATGGGATGAGTGTATTCAAAGTGAGAGATTTTGAGGGGAATTCATGGCACTGTGGCTTTTATTGTAGTGAAACATTTTAAGTTTAAACATTTGCTATATTTTTGCATATTGTTTGTATCTATATGTATATCTTCCTTCACTCGACCGCACCTGTGAATTGCATTGTGTCATTAATGCAGTCCTGGCTCTCCACTTTCATGTCGGTGGAGAACCCATGATTTGGATATACTGCAAGTTATTTGTCTATTCTATGGGTGGCGAGCTGTTCGCTGGTGTTTGGCTGTTGAAAAGTACACTGTTATGACTACCCGGTGCATATCTTTTGGTGCACTGCTGTTGACAGGGGCCCACGAGCTTGTGGGTACACTCATGCTGCACCTTGGAAGCACCTTCCAGTGAATTTCCCAAAGTAGTTGTACCAATTTATATTTCCTCCAGAGGTATGCGAAAATTCTTCCTGTTGCTTATCTCTGCCAATTCTTGATACTGTCTTCATTTCCACTTTAGCTACTCTGGTGGGTATATATTGGAATGGTGCTGTACTTAAACTTTGCATATTTAGGATGGTTAATAATGTTGGGTAGGTTCTATATCCTTATTGAACATTTCGTAAAAAGAAAAAAGTCTGTTCAGGAATTTTGCCCACTTTTATTTCCTTGGAATTTCTGTCTTTTTTCCCCATTAAATTAATGCATAAGAATTCTTTGCATTTGTTTTTTGATTAGTTGCATTTCTTTTCAGTTTTACAGCTTTGTTAGGTACTTCGTTTGTTGTACAGTGAGTCCTTAACTTATGAACATTCAAGTTGCAAATGTTCACAGGTGTACTGTACAAGACTCATTTTGTTGGGTTTTGTGAGTTGGGGACTTACTGTATATACTTTTACTGTTCTTTTTTTGCCTTTTTTTGAGACAGGGTTTTGCTGTGCAGTTCAAACTGGTCTTGAGCTCACTTTGTAGCCCAGGCTGGTCTCAAACTCGCAATGATCCCTCTGCCTCAGCCTCCTGAGTGCTGGGATTACAGGCATGCACCACCCTGCCTGGCTTTTACTGTTCTTTTAGTAGTTTTAGTAGAGGTTGTTACATGCATCCTTGATTTATTTATTTAAATGTAAGTTAAAATATTACTTTTACTGCTTCCTGGATAATAGAAAGACATTGCTTTACCTTGATTCCTTTTTCAGACAATTGTTGTATTTTAAATCTTCATATAATTTAAATTCCACAGGCGATTTTAATGCTCATTTCCATATTCAGTTAGAGTTAACCACATATCTATTCTTTCCTATTTTCCATCTTTCTTGCCTTTCTAAGACTTTATGCTGAAATAATTTTCCTTCTGCTGAAAAACTCCTGTTTTATTTTTTATTTCTTTTAGTATTATCCTGCTCAGGATGAATTCTCTATTCATGTTTGTCTGGAAACATATTCATTTCACTTTCATATTTAAAGGCATTTTTGCTATGTATTCAGTTCTAGGCTGGAAGTATTTCCTTCCAGCATGGAAAACTGTCATTCCTTATGCACTGGCTTCTATTGTTCATACCCTAGATATGGCTTTAGTCTACTGTTGCTTCCTGGGAGGACAGGTTTCATTTTCATTCTCAGTACTTCCAATATTTCCTCCCTATTGTTAGTTTTCCAGCAGTGCTACATGGCTGTGGTAGGTGGAGATCTACAAGGCTCCCACTGGCTCTCTCCCTGATGTGACCAGCTCTTTGCAGCATGGAACAGCCATGTGTATGGGAAGATGGCCACACCAGGATTATGTTGTGGTGCAGAAAGAGTCTGTGGGTGTGGCTGGGGCCCATATTAGTTGGTATTCAGCAGATGAAGGGGTGGATTGTGCACTCTGATTCAGTTAGGTGGTCATTTTTGTTTATTAAAGGGTTTCATGTTGGCAGATTCATAGATGCACACAAAATACTTTGATCCTTTCACTCCCCATCACCCCCATGGCCTCTCTTTCTCCCCCAGTTTCACACTTTTGGGGGTTTCAACTCGTGTATTTTGCTCATATCGTTTTCTTTACTACCTGCCCGTACACTCTCTTTCTCACACCACTTCCTCTCCCCTTTTGTTCACTTCCTTCCTGTCTAATGTTAGGTTTGTGAATAGATGTCCCCTCAAAGCCTCATACACTTTGATGGGGCTTTTTCAGAGGTGGCTGCATCCAGGGTGTGTGATGCTGGGATTAAGGGTGTGTGATTACAAAATTGGTCCACTGATTGGTTTGATGCTCCCCCCTCCAATGCCAGTAGCCTGTACAGAGTATAGAAGGGGCAGAAAGATGTTGCTAAGGTTCCTTGTTGCTTTTGCTTCCTGCGAAGCCACCTTGCCTTGGAGCCAGCCAATTATGGACCCAAACCTCTACAAAGTGTGAGCTAAATAAACCTTTCTCCCTTTAACTTTGGGTGTCAGGTATTTTGTCTCAGCAACAAGAAAAGTAACTAAGGCATCTAATAATAGTCTTCCTTGCACTTTCTTGTCATCTGTCTTAGTCACTTTCCTAGTGGCCAAGAAGCAACACCTGATACCTCCTCTTAAAGGAGATGAGGTATATTTTGGGTCACTATTTGTAGAGGTTCTAGTCTATAGTTGACTGGCTCCGAACAGGGTGGTGTGGCAGAGGCCAGAGAGAGGAAAAGCTGTCCACCTTGTGGCAGCCAGGAAGCAGATAGAGAGTTCAGGGAGGAGAGAGGAAGGGAGATAAATCCTTCCTTAGTGTCCCTCCTCTTCCAGCCCTGTCCTGCCTCCTAACAGCCCTATCATCCAATCACTTTCCAAAGGTCTTGCCTATGGGCATGTGGTGCTTTAGAAGGACATTGTTATGGTTTTGTCTAGATGTTCCCACAAAACCTCATGCAGTCATGGGGTAGGCTTCTAGAATTTTTGATTGATTCATGGTCCAATGCTGGGATTACAGGTGTGAGTGCTGCACTCTCCCTGGGGTGGGCAGCCTGCCCACAATACAAGGGAAGGAAAGAGACGTGCACTTGGATCCTCCTTTTTGCTCTTGCTGCTTTTGCTGCCTTCCACCACCACGAGCTGTGGCCCTCTGCCATGTGCCACTCTGCCTTGGAGCCAAGACAGCCAAGTATGGACTGAAACCTCCACAAACTCTGACCTAAATAAACCTTTCCTCCCTTCATTGTGAGTGTCAGGTATTTTGTCTCAGCAAGGAGAGAAAAGTAACCAAGACAGGCATCTAGATAGGAACCATAACACCATCTTCTTTGGATTCCACATTAGGGAGAGAGAACATGACATAACTGTCTGACTCTGGTTTATTTTTCTCAACATCCTGGTCTCCAGATTCACCCATTTTCTTGCAAATGACAGAATTTTGCTCTTCCTTGTGTCTGAACTAAGCTGAGCGTGGAGCTGAGTATGGCACCCACAGAGAACTACTTGGACTTCTGCTGCATGGCAAGGTCACAGAGTTCTATCCCTCCACCTTTGTGCTATTTTGTCACACATCCATAGAAAAACAACCTTTGTGACTTTTATTTTGTTTGCTGTTTTGAAAACCTTGCTGACAGTTCATATCCATTTCTGAAGACGTGCATCTTGGTCTCATTGGTTTTGGAAATGTGTTTGGCTGATATTTCTTCAAATATTTCTTCCCTTCTATCTCCTGTCTTCCTATGTATCCAAGAACCTATGTGTTAGACATTTTCACAGTGTCTCCTGTGAATTTCCTGTGTATTTATGTCTCATGTTATTTAATTCCAAGAGCATAAATTCAATGTGTCTGTATTGAGGGCTCACAGCATCCGTCAATCCTCCTACACTTCAGGGTGATTTACTCTCTCATCTTTGTTCCCTGAGTCCCATGAGATTTCTGAAACTTCTGCATAATTTCAGTGTCTTAGTAGACCCTTCCCGCTCACTTCTTTAGTGCCTTGCTCCACAATGCTAAGTTTAAGAGTTGATCCAATGCATTGAGAGGAAATAGTGCGCAGGAAATTGAATTTGCTTCTCTATGTTTCTCTTATTTCTAGGATTTCCCTGAGTCCTGTGAACTCAGTGCCTTCACACTGAGCTACATCCCCAGTGCCTTCTGTGTTTTATTTTCCTTTGAGTCAGGAGCTCATTAAGTTAGTAAATTGTGCAGGGCTTAAACTTGTGGTCCTCCTGCCTCAGCCTTCCAGAGTGCTGGGATGATAGGTGTGCACCACCACACCTGGTTTATTTCCTTCATATCTGGCTGTTTGATAGTCTGAACTCCAGCTTTTATCTCCCCATTATAGCTAACTTTCCCTTAGATCCAGGCCACACTTTTCTCTTTAGCCTTTAGGCCCCAGAGTGCAGACTGAGAAATGGTGGTGGACAGAAAAGCTGCAGAGAATGTTCAGATAATCTCGATCAGTTTACTTGAGTCTAAACTTCTGTAAATTCTGGTTGTTTCAATGATCTCTTATTTTCTAGTGCTTTAAAAACGTACCTAGCTTTTAATGCCATCCGCCTGTCCAGCTGCAGTCTCTGGGTGCTGAGTGCTGCCCTTCTGTCTCTCTCGGAATTGGACCCCTAATGTGGCCTTTTCCATGGTGACTGGATGTCAGGCCTGGCCTGTGTGAGCAGATGGTTTGATGAGACCGAGTCTGCTATCATAAAAGCAAGAGAGCCATGTGGGGAAAAGGCTTAAACTGGGGGGCCCAGGAGACTAGGACTCAAATCTGGTTGCTTTGGCATCTGTCTTAATCACACAGGGCTTCCATTTCCTGCTCTGAGCACTGAGAAAATCACACACACCTGGCAGCTGCATGAAGCAGGTTAGACCTTGCCATGTACCTCCGAGTGCCCAAGTTGGGCTATGGTTGCTGTCTTTGTGTCCCCTGGACTGACCTGGCCCCTGGCAAGAGCAGGGATGAGCATCCTTGCTCCCCTGTGCCTGTGACACAGTGACAATCCCATCTTGCAGGTGGAGAGGAGGCAAGGCCAAGCAGTCACACTGCCTATATATCTTGAAGGTGTGCGTGGCTCTTGGGGAAAATCAACCCGGAACACAGCGGCATGCTGAAAATCATAGAGTAGCCACCAAGGGCTGGTCCTCTTTGCCGTGGTTTTGGAAGGCTGGATGGTGGCGGGGGATGGAGATTTTCTTTATTTCATGTGTTTTCCACAGGGCTTCTGCCAGAACTGTGATACAGCTGGCAGTCACACAGGAGGTTCTGTCTCAAGCCCAGAAGAGCCAATCAAACCGTGCCCTGCATGGGGGAGGTGGCAGGCACGGCTGAGCTGAGATTCCACGGCTGGTGAGCTGATCGAAAGGGAGTTGACGAGGTTGAGGTAGCCAATTTTGCCTGGATTACGCCTCAGCTTAGAATGGAAAGCTGTCTCTGTCGGTCAAATAGAGGATGAAAATGATTTCGGTCTGGGTTTCATGCCACTTTTCCATCTAGCCAGTAATATTGTCTCTGAAACTGCATATGTGGCGTGTGTCCCAAATACTTCAGCACAGGAAGGGGCACAGCCTCACCAGTGCAGGGTACCAGAGCAGAAATGACAATTCCATCAGCCAAGCTGAGATGTCTACCAGGTGCTTTCCATTTATGACATCACTGAATTAATTAATTTTGTGGTACTGGGGAGTAAACTTAGGGCTTCTGCACTGGACAGGGGCTTGCTAAGTCACTAAGTTGCACAGGCTGGGTTTGAACTTGGGATCCTCCTGCTCAGCATCCCAGAGTGCTGGATTTGCAGGCTTGCAGCACTACTCTGGCCTCGCTGACTTTGTCTAAAGTGTCTTGAGTTGGGTGAGATGCTGTAACAGCGATGAGGCTACGGAGGGCGCCGGTGAAGAATGTTTCCAGACGCACTCTCAGTTCTTGATTGCTCTCCTTGTGCCACAAAAAGAATGACTTAGTTCATATCCTTACTGTTCACTTCCGCCTGCTTCAGCCAGGGTCTCCTGTGCTTTTCTGTAGCTGTCGTTTCTAGCCCTGTGGCAAGGAGAGCTCTATTGCCTAGAGCAGAGAGGAAAAGTCATTGAAGGCACAGGTCAGTTGGGAACTGCTTTTCATCTCCCCTTATGGTTTATAAATAAATTTATTTGTTTATTTATTTATTTATTTATTTGTCATTTTGAGGCAGGGTCTTGCTACACAGTTCAGGCTGGTCTTGAGCTCACTATGTAGTCCAAGCGGGTCTTGAACTCACAGTGATCTTCCTGCCTCAGCCTCCTGAGTGCTAGAATTACAGGCATGAGCCACCATACCTGGCCTATAAATAAACTTAAAGAGATATTAATTTAGGCTTAAAGAGAACTTTTGGTCTTAGGGAACTCCCCAAATATACAGGTTGGTATTACAGCCCAAAGCTACATCTCAGAATAAATGAGTAATTAATGACCTCTTCTCCCAAACACCACCCAGGTCTGTCCACAGCCACTACCACCCTCTCAGCCTATTCATCCTTGCACTAACTTGGCGATGAGGTGTCAGTCTCTCTGGACTGACAGCCTCTCCAGGTTGTTCAGCCTTCCGATGCCAGCAGCCTGGGTGGGGAGTGCAGGTGCCTATGCTCGACCTTGTAGGCCCCAACCCTGGGCTCCATAACCTCTCCAGGTCCCCCTCTTGCTCCAAACCCAAGGGGCTATTGATGGATGCCAGAAGCCCCTCAACCACTAGGGAAGCCAGTGTACAGATTCCTCAAAAAAACTAAAACTAGAAATTCCATTCTACCCAGCTATTCCTTTCTAGGTATCTTCCTGAAAAACTTAAAGTCATCATATTATAATCACCCATGCATAATCATGTGTACAGTAGAACAACTTATTATAGCGAAGTCTTGGAAGCAGCCTGTATGTGTACCAACAGACGCATGGATAAAAAAAATATAGTATTACTAAACCTACTGGAGGAGAATGTAGGTAGAGATCTTGAAGACATAAGGGTAGGCAGAGAGTTCATGAACAAAAACACATGGGAAATACTTCAAAGAATCAACAACTGGGATCTCATTTTATTAAAAAGCCTTTGCACATCAAAAGAAATCACCAGCAGAGTGAAAAGAAAACCCATGAATTGGGAAAAAATTTTAGCCAACTGTCTCTTAGACAAAGGGTCATATATCTAGAACATATAAAGAATTAAAAGAAAATCAGACCCCCAAAGTTCAAAAACTCAATCCAAAAATGGGCATCTGAGATGAATATACACTTTTCAGATGGAGAAATACAAATGGCAAATAAATATATGAAAAAATGTCCAGCATCACTGGTCATTTGAGAAATGCAAATTAAAACAACACTGAGATTCCATCTCACTCCAGAAAGAATGGTTACCATAAAAAAAATGACCAATAACAAATGTTGGTGGGGTTGTGGAGAACCCTTCTTCATTGTTGGTGGGAGTGTGGACTGGTGCAATCACTGTGGAAATCAGTGTGGAGATTCTTTAGTAAACTAGAATTAGAGGTCCAATTCCACATAGCTATTCCCCTTCTGGGTATTTCCCCCAAGAACTGAAAACATCATATCACAACGATGTATGTGCACCCATGTTTATAGCAGCACAATTTGTCAGAGCTAAATCCTGTAAACAACCCAAATGCCCATCCACCAAGGAATGGATAAAAACGATGTGTTATTTTTATACAGTGGAGTAGCACTCAGGTATGAAGAAGGCTAAATTCGAGGCTTTTAGAGGTAAATGGATGCAAGTAGAGGCCATACTCATGAGTGAAATAAATCAGACTCAATGTGTAAACATCGTTTTGTCTCCTTAGTGTAAGAAGTTGAAAGAGTAAATAAGATCCAAAAGGTGCTATCAATATTGTGAAAGGGAAAGAAACCGCTCTAAAGGAAGGAACAACTGGCATGAGGGAGAGGAGAAAAGAAGGAAGGGAATATATATATAAACACACACTAGAGAGCTAAGATCATTGTACTACTAATTTCTATTAATTTACTGAAAGGAAGAGTTAGTGCTTCTATTGTTTGATCAATTTTGCATGCCTATACCTGGTAATCTGAGCAACTACTTTTAGGATAATAATATGCAATGTAATAGCCATAGTTACTTTCCTGTCATCTTGTTTTGAAATTCTGTATCATTTTACTTATTTTTTATTCTCTTTACAATAAAAAAATTTTAAAAATAAAATGCAGTGTTTACACACCATGGGGCACTGCTCTGCCCTAGAGAAGGATGAGCTTGGGTCATCTGTAGGAGATGATGCACCGTGAGGCCACAGTGTGAAGTGAAATAGATCAGACGCACAAGCTTCAAAATCTCACACTGATATCTTTAATATCTCACGTGAGAAACCCGAAGGACAGTAAGAGACAGGAAGGTGGACCTTTTACAAATGGGAAGGGGACAAAGAGGTGGAGGGTGGGCTCAGGGTAAGGAAGGGAAGTAAGGAGAGCTAAGATGTGCTGTGTCCACACACCAGGCCCCGGGATGAATGTAAACAGGATGTACTGCAACATATATTCATCAAAACTTTAAAAAGTGAGACACCCCACTGTGCTCTCTGCTTGGCACCTGAGTCTGCACCCTTTGTGCTCTGTCCCGGTTCCATGGACATGGACCCGGGCCAGGCCCCCACCTTCTGCTTTCCAGGTGCAGGGGCCTGCTGGCCACTTCACAACTGTCCCTCAGCATCCCGGGAGAAAGAGTCCACAGACTGGCTTCCTCTTTCTGTCTGTTGGCTCCAAGGGTTCTATCACCACACCCAGCCCTCGCCACCTTTAAGCCGTGTGCCCCGAGTGTCCACTCAGTTCTTCCAGCTTTTGTGTCACCTGCTGTGGCAGACTCCACACCCTGTCCCTCCTGTAAGTCTGGGCCATTGAATTTGCTATGACCCCCCCCCATGGGGTTCAGGTGACTTGTTTTTGTAGGTTCCCTGTGCTTTTGGGGTATGTCGTAAGGGCTTGTATGATGCTATCCAGCTTTCTACATTTTAGGTGGAAGTCAGAATCCGCTCTAGTATTTTTAATGGTCAACTCTCTGTTCTGCAACTGTTTCCTTTCTGAGCACCCCGTCCTTGGGAAGTGGCTGTAGGGCCTTCCTTTGGCTGTGGATGTCAGTGCTGGATTTTCCTTCTGAGCCCCCTTTTCCCACCTGGTCACGGCCTCCTGCACACGGTCTTGTTCTGTGTGATTGTTCTGGTCACTAGCTTCTTGTTAGAGCATTGCTCAGATGTCTCATTGTGCTGGACAATCTACGCATGACGAGGAGTGACAGGTCGGACATCTCCTCTGCTCCCAATACCTGAGGAGCCAGGCTGCATGCGTCCGTGGGAAGTGATCCCACAGGGTGCACAAGGACCTCTCAGGGCAGCCTCTTTTCTGTCCTCTCTGGGGTCTTTCTTACCTCCCGTGGGGAGAGGAGGTCCAGCTGCCTCCTGTAAGCAGAGCGTTCCTGCTTATTCTAGAGTATTCCACTGAGCTGTAAAACAACTTCATAGACATCTTTTTGCAATCCTAGTTCCCCTTCTGCCTGTGTGATTCTTTTCCTGGTGCTAGGAAAATGGCCTCTCACTGAAAATACCTACACAGACTTAAAGTTTTAACTCCACAGCATGTCTTTGTTCCTATCTTTCTGTGAACTTCTTGGGAGTGAGAAAGTTAGACTTTCAGTCTGAGGCCCAAAGCTTTCTATACGTGGCTTCTCATAAGCCTCAAGGTAGATGGGGGATGCATACTCACCCTGGGCTGCTGAGGCCTCAAGGTTAGGAAGAGGACACGAAATGAAGCCCCGCCCCAGCCTCCCACTAGGTGAGCACCAAGCAGAGCATTGCTAAGCCTCTGAATCTGTGATTTTTTAATTTTAATTTTTCACAGTACTAGGCATTGAGGCCTTTCACATTGAGATACATTCCCAGTAGGGGACTTTAAATTTTTTTTTTTTTTAATTTTGAGACAGGGTATCCCTTAAGTTGCTTAGTTGACTGTGCTGGGATCCAACTTGCAATCCTCCTGCCACAGCCTTCCAGAGTGCTGGGATTACAGGCCTGCACTACCACACTAGGGACCTAGACTTTCCTCCAGACACAGGGGCGCTCTGCACCCACACTAAGCAAGCTCAAGTGGCCAGAGGGAAAGGTCAGCCAGAGCTGGGAGTTCTTGGGTGCAGCCACACCCTGGGAAGGAGGGGCATGTGGAGTGTCATGAGATGTGGCATCCTGTTAGGTCTGTGACATTCGTCATCTCCTGAACCCTACTGAGAGTGTGCGACCCAGAAACAGTGGTCACTGTACCTTAGCTTACATATGGGGCACCATGAGGCTCCTGAGATGGAACTGTCCTAGGGGTTGGGGCGCTTTGCCTTAAGGTGCAACAGAGAAGGGGTGTGTGAATAGGGTCCTAGGAGGTCCCCAAAGTAGAGAAGGGAACCTGGACTCATCCCATGAACACACAGTGCAGCTGCAGTGTCCCTGACATCCATCAGAGAAAAAGAATTTTCAGGATGCATCAGTAAGGGGCACTAGGGGATTTATTAGACAGAATTTTATTTGTTTGGGTTTTCTTTGAGACAGGGTCTCATTGTGTAGTCCAGGATGGCCTTGAACTCCCTATGTAGCCCTGTTTGCTTTTGAATTGACGGCCATCCTCCAGCCTCAGCCTCCTGAATGCTGAGATTACAGGTGTGCACTATCATGCCTGGAGATAGGCAGAGTTTAAAAACTACACACTCAGAAAAACAGATGCAGCCTCTTACAAGGGAGAGGCATGATTATGACTAAGAGCTGGCTGTATTTATTTACAGGGGATTTAGGGTAGGATTCTGTAGAGCTTCTGAGTCCATGGAAAGAGAGGATTCCACTTACAGATGGAAGTGACAGCTCTTCCTGCTTTCTGTGGGGGAAGGTGACACCCGTTCCTCGGTGACAGCCACCTCATGTGACAGACCTGCGGTCCATTCCTAGGGAGAGGCCCACTGCAGGTAAAAGTGGGGTCAGTTTGCAGGAAAAGGAAGAGGCTCGCTCAGGTTCATTGTGTTTTTAAGGAACTTAGGAATTTTTGACTGGGTTTGTGTCCTGAGTCTGCAGTTTCTCTTAATAATATAATTTTAAAGTTGTGACTTTTCTTGTCTTCTTTCTACCTATCTTATTTTCCCTCTCACCTCAGTTTCATGAAAATTTGGGGAGCACCTGCAAACAAATGGGCTGTGGGGAGCAGCGCAGGGGCCCGGGATAGTGGACGCGGAGTGTGATATAATCTGCCCCCTGTGGCTTTCCTGGAGGCACCAGGCTCACATGAACCCTCCTTATACCTGGTCATGTGCAGGTGACATGTGTCTTCTACAAGGTCATCCACATTCAGGGCTTCTCACCCATGAGGGTTATAGATAAAAATGCTCTCCCTCTGCATAAAACATGGAACCTGCATTAGTGATGTCTGAGCGAATAGATCCTGATTGTGAACTCTGTAACGTGGAATTGGCCGGAATACCGAACGACGGTGGACGTGACTTAACATTATTTTGCAGCACTGAGGCACTCTGGAGGGTTGGAGCTGCACCCTGGGGCTAGATTGAGAGTCAGGAAAGAGAAGTGACCTTGGGCAGTTTCTTCCCCGCCAGCCTTCAGGAACAGGGCCACCTCTAAGCCCCTCCAGCTCTAATCTTCTCCACCAAGGTTTGCCCGCATGTAGAAAGTGTGGCACTGTTCCTCTGTGTGCATATAGCGTAGGCTCTCTCGGTTTCCCTCCATTACAGTCTTCACTCGAGTCTCTTAAAAACTCTTGATACGAGCCTCTTAGTATTCCAGTGGGGCTGTCCGCGGTAATATGTTAGAGGATATAGGTGCCACTCGTGTGCAAAGAGCTTGAAAAATGAGCAGACAGACCCAGCTCTCCGTGTTCATTGTCAGCAGTGGCGGCAGGATAATAAATCAACCTGTCTCATGTCAAGGGTCAGTTCATTTGATGTTTAAAGTGTTTGGGCCAATCTAATCAGGCCGGGCACGGCCCATTCATCTGCGAGCCACCGGTGCCACTCGGATGCTGAGATTGCTCAGAGCTGCTGCTGTTCTCTGAGCTGGTGACTTGGGACCCGGGAGATGGGAAACAGTCTCCCATGGGGACAGGAGTCTCTGCCTGCCTGCCGGGGTTCCTGAGCTGGGGGTAGGCTGTGTGTGGCAATCAGGAAGAGGTGCCCACTATGACACAGGATCAGGAGCCTTGGTTTTGTATGACTCACTTTGCTGATGCTCCTGGAGGACTTCAGATCAGGGCTGGCTGAGTGATTTGCAAGGCTCAGCACAAATGCAATGGTGGAGCCTCTTGTTAAACAGCGGGCAGCACGCCAGTGAGAGCAGTAAGATGTAAAGCTTCTCTTCTTCTCCCATGGTGTTGCTCTTGACTGGCCATATTGCATTTATTGGCTACTTAATGAAATTCTAAGTAAAGAAAAATTAAGCTAGGCATGGGCAGAATCTTGTAAGTCCTGCACTGTGGGAGGCCGAGGCAGGTGGACTGTACGCTTGAGCTCAGATTGGGCAACTTAGTGGCTTGTTGAGGTCTGGTCTTAAAATAACAAAATGAAAAAAGGCTGGGAATGTATCTCCATGTGAAGGACCTGGGTTTAATCCCCAGTACAAGAAAGAAAGAAAGAAAGAAAGAAAGAAAGAAAGAGAGAAAGAAAGAAAGAAAGAAAGAAAGAAAGAAAATTAAAAATCTGAATTATTACAATTTCATCTTTATACTGTGCAATACTACTTTTAAACAAATGTAAGTGAATTTAACTCACAAGCAGAATTATAAAACTATACGATTTGTGTTTCATGGCTTGTCCTGGTGGGTGCCTCCGGCTGGTCAGAAAAGACATCACCATGTCCATAGAGGATGATCCTTCAGGATAAGAGGCAGGCAGACAAGCCCTGGACCGAGGGATATTTCTGGAATGAAAACACAGACTCAGAACCAGACAACTAATTTGAAGACAACGGTATGCAATATAACAACCATTGGTGAATTCCTACCATCTTGTCTATTGAAACTCTTTCATTTCTAGTGTGTGTGTGTTTTTTGTTTTGTTTTTATTTTTTATTCTCTTTAATGGTTTGATCAATCTTCCATTCCTACATCTGGCAATCTGAGCAACTTCACTGAGGATAACAATATGTAATATAGCAACCACTGTTAATTCCTATCATTTTGTTTTGAAACTGTATCATTTTTATTGTTTTTGCTTTGTTTTGTTTTTGTCTATGTCATTGGTATTTTGCTATTGTTCTTTATTATTTTTTATTTTTCTCTTTAAAATAAAAAGAAGCACAGTGTGTCAATGCCGTCTCCCTCTTCCAGCTGCAGAGAGGCCTGGTGCCCATGGGAGCACTCACCACTGTGCCCCTTGGAAGCCTTGTGCCCCTCCAGCCCATAGATCATCCTCTATGGACAGCTTTCCCTAGGCTCCTTGTTGGAGGCAAAGGGACACAGCCTCATGTCTGTGTCCTGTTGCACACACAGACCCGCTCCTACTGGCTATGATGGAAGCAACTGGCTTCACACCAACCATTTCATAAACCTTTGCCCAAACCCTGGCC
Organism: Dinomys branickii; assembly: GCA_004027595.1. Lineage (NCBI taxonomy): Eukaryota > Metazoa > Chordata > Mammalia > Rodentia > Dinomyidae > Dinomys > Dinomys branickii. Next base: position 28,785 of record PVLD010002786.1, read on the forward strand.
TTTGGGGTGCTGGGAAACTCAGGCTGAGAGAAGGGGGCTGCAATTTGTACCTAGCCGAGTGAAAGGAGGCTGCAGAAGACGTTGCCAGAGGATGAGGGAGTGTTTTGTTATTTTTTACAGTGATCTCAAGGTCTCTGAGACTTCCCCTTGGCCATGGCATGGGGTCTTCCTGCACCACAGCTGTGTGGGCCCAAAGCCCACGCTTGCCTGGGACCTAGTGGATTGTGGAAAGGCATTGTGCATGCATCTGTGAGGGGAGTGGTGAATGTCATCTTGATGGGTCTCTGATGTACAGAGACAAGGAAAGGGAGGGAGGGAACATGGTAGGTGGCCATGGGGCCTACAAGTCAATCAGTCCCATCCGCCCTGGCCGCAGTGGCAGTGGACACATATATGGCCTGTCGCAGTGAGACCAGAAGGATCTGTCTTTTAAATTCCTACATGATTCCTCAGGAGACCATTATTCTTGTATGAGGAGGAAGTTTTATTGTATTTTTGGGAAAAAGTAAGTCAAATATCCAATAGGAAGTGAACACTGACTCCCTGTCCAGGAATTTCCCTTCTCTCATCCTTTCCCTCAGTGCTCCCCATGGTTTGGAGGATAACCAGATAGAGAGATGTGTCCAGGGAGGAGGACGAGTCCTGGGGACCTAAGACATGCTGAACTTCTATAGGTGGTAACACCCACCAAGACATATGTGACAGAGTGGGAAAAACTTCCACTTTTGGCCAACACCAATGTCACAGGACAAAGATGTCACTGGCCCTGTGAACTTGGCCAAGTGTAGGTCCTCAGAGAGTGGGACAGGCTCCACCCAAGTTCTTGGTGCTTGGAGCTGTGATCACCACCCAGGAGCCTTGTCATGGTGTTTGCAGGGCTGGCTAAGACCTGTGTGCAAAGCCCTTCCTTCCCCTGGGACCATAGGCCTCCATAGACCTGTCTGTTTCTGAGGTATCCACTCCATTCCTATGGCCTTGATTTCTTCCCCCTGAAGAGCCTTGCTTGGTAAGGGTTGAGTCACCTTCAGCTCTAGGGACACCATCAGCAGGACCAAGTCAAGGGATCCTTTCCAACTTCAAGCCTTTCTGTCACTCCCTATGTGTGCATTGCAAAACCACTGAGAAGCCCAGAGCACAGTGCCCAGGTCATTTGAAAGCTATGAGGTGGGCTGAGGTAGCAGGCAGTTTTCTGTCATTGTAATGAAACCTCTGCAATAAACAGCTCAGAAAGACAAAAGATTCATTATGGCCACAGTCTTGGAGGGTTCAGGGTCAATGGCGCTGTGGACATGGGCCATTGGAAATGAGTGGTGTTGTAAGACTTTGCAACCCACACCAGGGAGCAAAGAAGAGAGGAAAGTGCTAGAGACGCCCAGTCTATTCAATGGCCGCCATCCACGTCCCTGTGGTGCTACCTGGGGATGGGTCCTTCTACTCATAGCCCTTTGGGGGACTTCCAGAATATCCACGGCAACTCAGGCTATGGCACTGTGGTACTATGAGGCACACAAAAAGTGACACACAAGTGACCTCTTTGTGAAGAACACCATGCGCCAGATCTTACCATTAGGGGACAGCTCTGTAGTGTTCAGTGGGTCAGTGTTCTGACCAGAGCTGGAGGAGGCTCACTCAGTCACAAATGGGAGACTTGGGCTGGGTCTACCTGGAATGGAGAGTCATGCAGGAAGAGTAGTAACTGAAGTCAGAAGCCATATTCTTTCCTGGCTGAAGAAGGACTACGACCTTGCAGAGAGGCCAGCATGACCTTCCTGAGCTGAAAAACAAAGAGAAAAATCCCAGAACAGGATGTCAGCACACTGCGGGAAAATTACAAAAGGTGCAACATATGTATAACGGGAGGTCCAGTAGGGAGGAAAGAAAGGAACAGAAGAAACACTGGAAGTAGTAATGGCTGAGAATTTTTACAAATTAACAGCAAGCATAAAGCTGCCTATCTAGGATGTCTAGAGAAGCAAGGGTAAAACTCACAAGTGGGGTGTGGTGGTGCATACCTGTAATCCCAGCATTCTGGGAGGCTGAGGCAGGAGGATCAAAAGTTCCAACCCAGCCTGGGAAACTCATCAACTCAGTGAGACCCTGTTTCAAAACAAAAAGGGCCAAGCATAGAGCTCAGTATAAAGGCCCTGGTTTCAGTCCCTGGTGCTGCAAAAGACAAACAAAATCACATCTGACTTCTCTTCAGGAGCTGTGCAAGCAAGCCAAGGGTGGGAAGAAAAAGACACAAAGCTCAGCTGTATCCCGAGGAAACAATCCTGTACAGCGATGAACAAGTGGCGTCCTGTGTGAGCAGACACTGAGGGCATTGGCCTTGGTAGACTTGCTGTAGATCTAGACCAGAAGCTCAGCTGGCTGGAGGAAGAGAAGGGCATCAGAGGGCAGTGATGGAGGGGACTTCCCAGAGTGTGACACGGATCCTAGACGTCACCCTGGCTGCTGTTCTTGGTAGCTTCTTCTTGCAGCAGGAGCACGCACTTGCTGAGGGGCCATCCCTGTGGCTGTTGTCCAGGTCCCCTACTCCCACACATGGCTAGCTGGCTTGATCAGAGATGCTGTCGGTAGCACCATTGTGGAAACTTATGGAGGATGGGATATTCTACTCAGCTAAAGACACACTCTGTCTTGCAGCTGGACCATGAGGCCATGTGTGGCAGGGCTGGGGCAGAAGGAACCAAACCTTAAGTGTGTAGGATGGAAGTCCCTGGACTGGTGCTCACTGCAAAGCTCTTGGCTCAACAAATACCTCTTCATTCGACAAATACTCATTGGTCATCTTGTAGGAGTGAGATATTGGATATAAAACAGTGACTGCCACAGGGATTTCTTCCTTTGTTGAGAACCTACTCTGTGCTTTCTTGTTTTACAGGCAGGGTTGGTAATAGGAAGTTTCATGATAAGGGTAAATCTTAATGCTGTTTTTAGAAATAAAAATTGTCTCAGCCTCCTGCTCTGGAATCCCTGGTCTTCCTGGCCAATCTGACACACAGTTGTGCTTTCCTTTTCCAACATGATCCTGTCATTGTTCGCAATGACCTCTGTTCTCGAGAACCCATTTTGCTTAAGTCTTTTAAAATGATTAATCGATGATGACCTTTGAATTAAAAAACCATATTTCCTGATTCTAAGATGCATATTTTTCACCTGTGAATGTTTCTGAAAGTTGAATGCAGCTTATAATTGATGGATGCTTTTAACAGGGTCTCTCTCTCTCTCTTTTCTCTTTTTGGAAAAGCTATTAATAAATAGATGGTGCTTCTTATAATTGATGGCACCCGAGAACCAAGGGAATATGGTAATTCTCTTCCGTGTTGTAGAATGGGGTTGCCTGCAGCCTGACCACCATCATAAATTCCACTGCCGTGAAATTTTGGCCAAGGAAACGAAACAAGAAACCTCACCCAACCTATGCTAGCTACTCCATTTATTTTGCCTGCCTTAGATCGCTTTCTGATTTCTACTCAAAAGCGATTTTCTCCTCAGGAACAAGTCACAGTGCCAGAGGACAGCATGGAGGTCACCAAGCATCGTTCCTGTTGAAAGCGGGTTCACTGTGCCAGCCTGTACTCAGTCGGGGTTTGACATGCCCTGTCTCACCATACAAGGCTGTGGGTTCTGCCTAAGCATTTTAGGGTCACAAATTTACTAGCAGAGGACCCTTAAGAAAGATGTGTACTCAGCTGACAACTTAAAAGCAAACATTTAAAAATATGACAACATTTTACCCTGAGAGAGAAACAGAGAAAGAGTGTGTGCTCGCAGACAAAGGAAAGATAATTGGCTAAGTTTGCTATTCACCATAGGAAAATAGCACAGTGCTTTTTAGAGGGGGCAAAGTGAGGTTTTTAGATGGTCCCCTTCTAAACCCACAGCTCTTTTCTCCTGATTGCAAATGAAAGTAGTTAGGCGAGATCCCAGCTGGCTGGGCTTTTCCTGTTGGTATTAACAGGGTCTCCGCATGGCTTGTCCTGTTTTGACTGTGCTGCTTGCAAGCTCGTCCGGGGCACACCCAGGCTATGCTGCAGGCATTTAATGCAGAGACTGAAACTTTTTAAAAAATAGACACCCAGGGATCTGGTGCAGAAATAGGCAAACACCAGCAGGAAGAATGGTGCACCATTTCTTGTTATTTTGCCCCATTTTCTGTTGGATTACGGTGCAAGGATGGCGTTTTTTGAACACATTTATTGTATTTTAAAGTCAAACATTAGATCTGGCACAGTCAAGAGATGCTAACGATCTCCAGGCATCCTTGAAGCTTTCGCGTGGCCATGTGCCCAGGCTCCCACCCCACCGCCTGGCTGACTCGGAGGAGCCTTGACATGCCCAGCAGGGTCTGGGGAGTCTCTTGCCGTGGATGGTCCAGGATGACAAATCTGACAATTCTTGCCCTCAATCCACCTTTCTTTCATTTTCTCCACTGAATTTTTCTTCTGTGAATTATTGCCCTTGTCTCTGTCCCACTCCCAATTCACCATTGACGCCACCACTGGCAGATTAATTGCCTGAACAGCTTTGCCCCTGTGATTCTTTCCCTAGGGAGTCCCTGATAGCCCCATATTGTCCCAGGGCTGGAGAGAGGCTTCCCAGGGGCCCTTGAAGCTTTATTGCTCAAGTTCCCTGCTTGGGTCTCATCTCTGTCTCCCTCCCCACTATGCGGCATCTAGAGTAAATGGACATCCATGGACAGGAGAGTATTTTTACACTATTTTATGAGTTCTGTGCCCTATCCATTTGGAGCAGAATGTGCTTTTGTTTATGCATTGCCTCTTTGAAACGTTGCTATTATTGACTCCTTAAAATCTTGAAGACCACGGGCATCTCTCTTGTTTGAATATCCCTGGCTCTTGCTTCTGGCTTGGCATGGAGTGAGAGCTCAATAAACATGGACTGATCTGAACAACCGAACACAGTATAGAGCGCACTCCTTCTGTCCTTCTGCCCTGTCTGCCTGAGGCATAAAATCCCAGCCCAGCCCCCTTTTGCTGCCTTTTAAATCTGCCTCTTATAACAGTGCATCTAAAGGGTGATGCAAAAGGTAGCTCTTCAAATTTCTATGGGTTTCCTTGGTGCCTGTCCCAGAACATCTAACATGTGGAGTTGCCTTAGCACCCCAGAGAGTGCAAGCCTCATGCTGTGGTTGTCACTGCAAAATACAACAATGTTATTGCCTCAACTCCTACAACACTGGAGGCTCTTAGAAGATGCTAGAACTAATGGAAGGCATGGCCCAGCTTGGTTCTCCAAATGTACAGTGAGAACATGGAGGCCCTAAGGGGGAAAGTTATTTGCCCAAAGCCCTACAGCCCAGGTCTCTGGATTCCTAGTCTTGGGTTTGCTTTTCAGGAAGTGAGTTCATATGCAGTGGTGTCTGGTACTGACCAGTAAGAGTATTAAGAATGCCAATCAATAGCATCACTATTACATAACCCCAGAGAGAACCAGTACTCAACTGTCTAGACCTGAAATCTAGGTCCCAGAATATCAAGGGACCATTCTGTCTTTCAATTGCCTATCAGGGTAATCTGGATAGATTTATCTCCATCTTAGTAGTACAGATAATACAGTATTTGAAAGTGTGCCTTCTCTGCACGAAGGAGAAGGAACATTGCCTTTTTAAATAAATCAGATTGTTTGGGAAATCTGAATGCATCTATATCCTGTGCTTATTCCAAAGAGTAGAGAAGTTACCTGCCACCCACCATGAGCACCTGTCTGCTTAACGGTGTGTGCTCTGTGCTGAGCTGGGTGGATCGGGTCTCATGATGGGGTGACCCAGGGTGTCCCCAGGCAGAGTGTGTGACTTGCTGTGTGACAGCTTCCAAGTGGAGAAAGAGACAGTATGTTTGTTAGATGAAAATAAAAACAAATTTAACCCTTGCGGGCCAGAATTGGAGCAAAATAACAAGACAAAAAGGAAAGAGTCTGGAGACAGAAACAAACTGTCCAGTGTGAGACCTGGTTCGAGGTAACATCCTCACGACCGAGGTCAGAGCATGGCACACCCCTCTATTTTAATGGCAGAAAGCACAGTGCCCCAGAGTTCACACTTATACAACAGAGTAGACGAAAGTCACCATGCTTCTCATTTTTGTTTCCTACTATTTCTTCATTGTGAGAAGCAAAAAAACAAACAAACACAAAATGTATCACAACAGAAGACGCTGAAACAAAAACGCCCCTCATTTCACTTGTTCATAGGAACTGAAAAAAGGGAGCAGTAAGTTTATGGATGTGTAAACGTGTGCAGGCCAAGGCTCAGTCCAGGGAGCTGAGGAATGATTTATGTTCCAGGTGTTCGCTATTAGGGGACCACGTCTCATCACCTGCACATCTGGCTCGGACGTGTGTCCCGGCTCTGTGACCTTGTGCACGTCCTTCTGACAGAGCACAGCCCTGAGAGGCTGACACCACGTGGCTAGGGCCTGTCTCTTGCCATCATCCAGGCCACACACACTAGGTGGGCCCCGTGTACAGATACCTTTCGACTATCTCCTGATCCTTTCATATCTTCTTTGCATCTGTTTGCATCTCTCATAACCTTTGCCTAATGGCCTTGGCAAGCCATCAAATAAAATTAATAAGTACTTATCCACATCAACCCCTCCTGAGATCTATGGTTTGCAAAGATCCTTTCCTGTCTGTAGAGACCTTATCTTTTGACTGATGTCTCCTGTGCTGTGTAGACACTTTTCGGTTTAATGTCTTCCCACTTGTGTGTCTTTGGTCTTGCCGTCTGAGCTTTTGGTACGATAGCCGTCACTTAGGCCAATGTGAGGGAGCTTCCCCGTTTTGTTTTCTTCTGTGAGCATTAAAGTCTCAGGTCTGATGTTTAAATCCTTTATCCATTTCAAGCTGAGTTTTGGGTGTAGAGTAAGGTATATGTCCAGTTCCATCCTCTTGGTTGGAGATACTCTTTCTTCTCACCATTTATTGGGAGGGAATCCTTTCTCTATTGTGTAATCTTGCTGCAGTTGTCAGAAAACATCACCTGTTAAGGGCAAGTTTATTTTAAGACTCTGTTCCATTGGTCTTTGTGTCTATATTTATGCCAGTACCATACAGTTTTGATTCCTACAGCATTTCAATATCTAAGATGGTATGGCTTGTGTCTAGATGACATAACCCTCATGTAGTCATAGGTGGAGCTTTTTCAGAGGTGGCTACATCTAGGGTGCATGATGTTGCAATTGACTCATGGTGTACTGCTAGGATCAAGGGCTCTATGATTAAGGGCGAGTGCTACTCACCCTACGCAACCTGGATAATATATAAGGGATAGAAAGAGCTGGGGTCATCCTTTGCTTGCTTGCTTTGCTACTTTCTGCTCACCATGATCTGCTTCTTCTCTGCAATGCCTGTCTGCAATACCATCTTACCTTGGAGTCAGCCAATTATGGACTGAAACCTCTGCAAACTGTGAGCTAAATAAATCTTTCCTCCTTTCACTTTGAGTGTCAGGTATTTCATTTCGGCAATGAGAAAGGTAACTAAGACACAATGGAAGCCATACAATTCAATAACTTTAAAAAACCAAGTAATTTGAATAAAAAATGAGCAAAGAAACTGAATAGACATTTTTTTCAAAGAAGGCATAGAAATGGACAACAGGTATATGTATGAAAGTATGTTCCACAGCCCTAACCATCAGGGGAATGCAAATCAAAACCCAAATGGTTCTTCGCTGATTAAATGATTATTAACTAAAAGTCAAAAGAAAACAATATTGACCAGGATATAGAAAAAATGGAATCCTTGTACACTGTTGGTAGGGATATAAATCAGTACATCCATTATGGAAAATAGTATGAAGCTGCCTCAAAAATAGAGCTACCACATGATCCAGTTATCTCTCTGTTGGGTCTTTCCCCCTAATGAAGTGCAATCAGTACCTCACTGAGATATCTGCCCTCCTGCACTTGCTATATCATTTACGATAGTCAAGATACAGCTCCAGACCAAAAGTCCACCACTGGATAAATGATACAGAAATGATGGTACTTCAGCCACTGAAGACAACACAGATGAAAGTGGAAGACATTGTACTAAGTGAAATAAGCCAGACATAGTTAAGAAAAATACTGTACGAACTTAATCATATGCAGAACCTAAAAAAAAAATTGGTTACATAGAAGTAGAGAGTACAATGGTAATTACTGGAGGCAGGAAGGGAAATAAGATGGGGAAGAAGCTGGTGAAAATTTGCAGGATGAGATTTAAGCCTCAGTGTCAAGATCTAATGTTCAGCCAGAGGCCCACAGGTACTGATACTGTGCTATACAGTGAGAATTTTCTAAGAGAGTAGATTTCAGGTGCTCTTACCACACACACATGAAATCTATGAAAGGTGATGAATACATAAGTTTGTTTAACCATAGCAATCATCTTATTATATATATATGTAATATATATATATATATATATACATACACATATATACATACACATACATACTAAGGAATCATGCACAAAAAATCAGGTCAACATTTCTATACAATAAAAATAAAAGGACACTTGTCAAGCACTTTCTTTGCATAAAGCAGAAAGCAGGCTCACCAAACAACATTGTTCACTTTGAAGTATAGTTCCTGTTCCCAAGAATCTGAAGTTCATAGGGGAGATGGAACTAGACATGTCCAAAACTAATACAAAATCTGAATGCTGTTCAGCACTGGCTTATTATGAGATTAATTACCCAGCTCTGATGATAGAGTTCCTCTCTCATTATACCATAATTGCATATTTACTTGTATCTGACCTCACCTACTCTCATGTGAGCTTCAAGAAGACATAAACCATGTTTTTTTTTTATTTCCGAGCACCTAATCCCCATTCTAGATACTTAGAAGCTCAGAAAGGATTTCTTGAATGAATGAATGAATGAATGAATGAACGAACAAATAAGTGCATGAGAGAAGGAAGAAGTTACTGCAGGGCAGGATAGTTGTGAAGCCCTGGATGGGTAGAATTTCACAGGAATATATGCAGTGCACACTGGTCAGTCCTGTGGCAGTGACTGAGGTACTGTCCGTCGCTATGGCATGGGGCAAAGGCTGTAGGGTGCATGGTATTGGACCTACTGTCCAATTATGGCACAGAGCAGAGGCAACCAACAGCTGCCCATGTGCAGGGCACAGGCAACCTCAAACTGCCAGAGAAGGCTCAGCATTCAGGTCCACGATGGGGGTTGGAGGTGAGGATAAATGTGCACTGTGGCAAAGACGCGGTGTGTAGGATATGTGTTTCCTCAGGGGTCCATGCCTGGAGAAAGGGATCCTGCCTGCCCTCATTTGGAGCTGGGCTTCCGTGGTGTACACAGGGTATGTGCCCAGGAGCCTGCTTTAGGACAGAACACTGGCATGGCCACCCAAATCACAGAAAAGCTTGCCTTCATGCCATGAGCTTTTCTGTTATGATGGCTCCAAGTCATACAACTAGTATTAGAGCTTGGTTATTTCTTCATTCCCCATGTACTTTGTATGATTTTACCTTAAAACCCTCCAGTGGTTGTTAAAAGCTCAGCTCTTGGTGGCTCTGTGAGCTGCAGGGTCCCTGTATCTTAGTCCTCCTAACACTGTTGCTCACTTCCCACCATCCTTCTGTGTTGTGCTGGGCTGCAGGGGCACTGGCTGCCTGCCCAGATGTCCCCTTGCTCACAGCTGCCCAAGGGTATCCTGGCTCTATCCAGGTCTCCTCAGAGAACCTTGGCTGTTTTCTCTCCATGCTTCTGCCAGCTGGGCTAGTCCCCCTCCTGTTGTGTCCCTGAGGCCTCAGGCACATCGTGTTTATTATGTGATGTTTTAGTAATTGTCTTCTTTCAGTTATACTATCATGGTTAATGGCTGAACTGTGCTGATAGCCTAACTGAGGGGGGAAAAGTCAGTAAGCAAACACGCACATTGGCCCTGTTGATCCCTCTGTTTATGCCTCATTTATATTTCTTAGTCATCTAACTAATAACTTTCTAGTGTAGTGTATTGGGTACACTATCCCAATATATTATGAAGTGCTTGTAAACTTTAACTTATTGAGGGCAATAGTAAAGGCTTGATTGTATAAATATGCATTAAAAAGATCACTTTCCGGTTGTGTTCTTTAAAAATATTAAGTGGAATTTGGCTATGATAAAATGACCAAAGTTGAATTCTCTTCTTTTTTTTTTTTTTTTTTTTTGGTCTTATTTTTATTTATTTATTTATTTATTTTTGGCAGTACTGGGGATTGAACTCAGGACCCTGCGCTTGCTAGGCAGGTGCTTATTCCACTGAGCTATATCCCCAGCCCCTGGTCTTATTTTTTTTGAGACAGGGTTTTGCTATGCACTTCAGGCTGGCCTTGAGCTCACTTTGTAGCCCAGGCTGGCCTCAATGAATTCTCTTCTTGACATATGAAATAAAATAGATAACAGTGTTTCAAGATTTACACATTATCTATTTTTTTAACTTTAAAGAGAATGATAATAATAAAAAGAACAATAGCAAAATACCAACCACATAGACAGAAACAAAACAAAGCAAAAACAATAAAAATGATACAGGGTTTAGGAACAAAGTGATAGAAATTAACAGTGGTTGTTATATTACATATTGTTACCTTCAGTGAAGTTGCTCAGATTACCAGATGTAAGAACCCATGATTATGTTTTCTCCTCCCTCTGGAACAATGCTAGGGGAAGGTATTTCTCCCTGTAACCATAAGTATGAAGAGTTTTATCCACAGATGCAGAAATATGAGCTCACCAGTATACGTACAGGTGCAGAAATGCAGAAACTCACCAGCGCCTGGAGCCCGGAGCTCCTGCCACTCCCCGGAGACAGGAATGACTGTGTGAGGTGTCCCAGCTCTGCAGCACATGGCATGGGGGAGACCCAGAAGCATCAGGGGCGCTCTGTCCTAGTGATGGGATGGCTCACACAAACTCCAAGCAGAGGCAATGCTCCTGTGGACCCACCTAGCTGTGTCTCAACGCAAGGGATGGAGCTTGCTTCTGCGGATGTGTGTCTGTTGGCCTTTGTGTGATGATTAGATTATGCACTCACAGCACAAACCATTCTGAAGAGCAGACACCATCTAGCTGAGTCAAGGAAGCCAATAAGCACGGAGTGTCTGCTGCATCCCACCAGGAACAGAGTAGGGGTGAACTTGCTGGTGGGACTCCCTCATGACCCTGAACCTAGGGCTCCAGGAAGTCCCTTCCTCCCACAGAGGCCACAGAGGAAGTAGATGGAAACCTCACTGCAAATCATCCTCCAGGTGACCTCAGAGCAGCTATTCAAGGATCTCTAGTCTCGGAAATCCCCCAGTATTATAACCTTGAAGCTGAGCAGGTTGCCAAGGAGAGCTAAGATTTGCAGTTCACCCACAAATGCCACCGTTTTATTTTCCATGATTGCTCCTGAAAGGGAGTTTGCAAATTTCATGAGGATGTCTGCGTGGAGCACTGTGTGCACACTTGGGGTTTTATGGGAAGCCCTAGAGGCAATTCTTGCCAGGTGTAGGAGGGGACAGAGACTCTCCCTTGGGCTCCTGACTGGTCACGGCTGCTCTGGGGACACTGCAAAGAAGAGTGTTCTGGTAGCCCTGCCTTGGGAACTGTGAGAGAGGGCTGCATTCTTTGGGGTGGGGGTGAGGGTTTTGCTCTGGATCATGGCCAGTACTTGGCTCAGCACTTTCCTAGATGCCTCAAGTGGACAACAGTTACGTCGCAGGCACTGTTACCACAGGCCCATGTTGTGGGGCTGTGTGCCAGAGGCAGCCTGGCTAAGTGATGCATCATGGGATGCAGACTGCATCCAAATCAGGCTCTGAGTCTCAGCTTTGTCGCTGTGTAACCTGTGCCCTTGGATACTTTATTGAACCCTCAGAGACTCATTTGCTCCTTCTCTAAAATTGGGGCAATATTTGCCCTGTCAGATTGGCATCAGATTAGGTATAAATTCCATGTCTGCTTCCTGGTAAGTGTTCCGTGAATGACTTCAGTATGGTTCCAATAGAATTCTCCCCTCCATCCATTCTTGGACCACTTATTCAGCTCTTAGAGAGTTCCGCACATGGGCTGAGCTGACATTCTCAAGCTCAAAGTGCTTTCTTACATCAGCCTAAGAGTCTATCAGTATGAAATTTCAGGGCAGGGATTTTCCCCTTTTGCAGTATTTCAAACATATATGAGCTGGTGGTGTCTTCAGTGTATAATGAGTTTCTCCCATCAAGTTCTTCTGCAGACATTGGTTACAGCTCAGCAGAAAATGATTTTGTGTACACTTTCTGACTCCTGCATGGGCAGGACAGGCCATGTGTGTCCCTGCTGGATTGGCAAGTACCTCTGTTTTTCCCTCTCTGTGTGGGAGGCTCCAGTGAGTTTGTGCCTCCTCCAAGACCAGCCCTGGCCACTGCAACAGAAAGCTGTGACTTCATAGTGGCTGCCCATGTGGAACCATCATGTCTGCTCTGCTCCTTCTCTGCGTGGTTCCCTGAGTCCGGGATGCAGCATTTCATCCCTAAATCTCATGGGAGACACCTGATGGTTGCCTCCCTCAGTCTATTTTGAATCTTGCTAAGAGGATGCATTTCCTAACACAGTGGCAATCATTTTGCACAACTGGCCATTCCTATGAGGCTGTCTCAGACTATTCCAAGCCAGAGGGGCGTTGGAGCACTGAGACGATGGGATGAAGGAAAACAGCAAGACAGAGCTGGTGGAAGGAGGAGGCTGGAGCTGGGCATGGTGGAGCACGCCTGTAATCCCAGCACTCCAGAGGCTGAGGCAGGAGGATCGTTGCGAGTTCAAGGCCAGCCTGAACCGCATAGTGAGGCCTTGTCTCAAAAAGACCAAAAAAAAAAAAAAAGGAAGGAGGAGGATGGGAGGGGAGGCAGGAGGTTGGTGCAAGATTCTTGTTTGCTGAGATCCAGCCAGAAGGGTCAGCAGCAGGGAGGAAGCCAAGCACTCACACAAAGACAGGGTCCATGCAGGGCCTGGCGATGTGTTGGTGAGAGACCTGGAGGAAATGAGAGTTGCATGGGGAAGGGGCTGCTGTCTTGGAGGAAGGACACCATGGCTTCATTTGCTCCAGCAGCTCTGGGGTGTTTCTACATTCTCTGCATGGACCTGCACCTTTTCTGGGGTACAGAGATGCTGTGAGTCCTCAGGGTCCTTGGATCTCTTGGCAGCCTTACAAAAACGACTTGGAAAGTTGCTCTCCACTGTGGGCACTAGCTGGCTTCCCTTTCTCTTATCTCTGTCTGGATCGCTGCCCCATCCTCCTTTGCATTTGTCACCAGGGAGAACACAGAGCTCCAGCCTGGGCAGGGCTACCGCCCCGCTCTTCCTTCTCTCCCATGGCTCTGGCCACCCCAGCTCTGCTAGCCACTTCTAATCCCCTCTTTGATTTCAGTGACCTGTTCAGACACCTTCCTGGCTTCCTGAACTCAGCTCCCAGTGTGAGGCTTGATTCTGCGTATTTGTTGAATAAATATTGAATGAGTGGAGCCCTCTGATCTTCCCACCACTGACAACTCTTCTCAAGCTATTTCTCTAACCTTGATCTTCTCAGAACCTCGTCGGCCACCTGAGCAGGGGCTTGTGATTTTTTCACTGGAGAACTTGAGTTTTAAAGTGGGCAAAGTCACATTCTTTTCTGTGGGATGTGAGCAGACCTCTGCTTGGCTTCTGAGTGAACAAGAACACCCACACACTGGTGTTTAAAGTCTTTGTCCTTCCTGTTAATATCTGGTGACTTGGTGTCTCCAACTAGCTGTGTGCAGTGACTGTTTTTCCCTCCTGCGTTCAGGAGTTGACCTTCATCACCATAGAGACAGTGCCTTGTTGAGTGCTGCCCACGAAATCTGCTTCACGGCTTTACTTTATTTTTCTCTTTCAAGGCTCCTCTTTTCATAGTGACCTTCAAAACCCAACAAGAGGGAAATGTCTTGCAGAGGCACTGGAGAGAGTCTCTCTTTGTGGGAACACCATTGCAGCTTCCCAGAGTGCAGTCACTAGACAGGTGTTTTCCTTTGCTGCACCCCACCCTGCAGGATAAATTACCCTTTTCCACCGAGTCAGACTTAAAAACAAATTTGAAGTCTTTGCTTCCCTAATCTGTGTCTCTGTGAGCTATAGCATAGAATATGCAGCTATGCTTTATGAGATATGACCATGCTCAAAACACCTGTGCTCAAAACAGGGAAGGCACCATCTCCTAGCTGTGTCTCTATAGTCCACATCAATTTGAAACCCATTTAAGGAGCCGACCCATTACTTCCCATGTACCAGAAATGTTTTAATCTTGGCAAAACCAGCATTACCCACCTTTTGTCTTCTATTCTTTTATTTCAGCAAGTAAATGTCCTTTGTCTCAGGATCCTTGTGAAGCATTGGATTGAATCAAGAGGTTAAAGTCCAGCCCCAGCCTTCTTCTGAACACTCTTAAGTCAGTGGTCCCCAACCTTTTGGCACTAGGGACTGGTTTCCTGGGAGACAATTTTTCCATGGATTGGTTATAGGTTGTTTCTTTTTTTATTGGTATATATTTGTGATGGATAATTCCATTCCGCAGTGCTAGCATCACAGCCTCAGCTTTACCTCAGATCATCAGACACTAGGTTCTTATAAGGATTTGGCTTCCTTTATGGAGAGGTCTGATGGTGCTTCTGATCTGGTGGGAAACAGAGCTCAGGGGTAATGAAAGGGATGAAGAGAAGCTGGAAATACAGATGAAGTTTCACTCCCCTACCCCACTCACCTTGTGTGTGGCCTGGTTCCTAACAGACCATGAACCCGTACTAGTCCATGGCCCAGGTGCTGGGGACCCCTGCTGTGAGTGGGCCTGCTTTGGTCACTTGACTTCTCTGAGAATCACTTTGCTTATAGAAGAATAAGCCCTAGACCAAGGGTGCTTCCAGGCCCCTGTTTTCCTCTAGAGTGTTTCCTGGATGATGACTACAAAGGCAGATCTGCAAGTGAACTGTGGTAGAGGGACAGATTCACCTGTCACCATCACCTTAGCACTGTCAGTTCTAATTGCGCTTAACAGCACTTATCAGCACTACTGCAGAGTGTTCAGATGTACCACAGAAAAGCAGAAAACAAGGAGTCCAAAAATAAGATGAAAAAACTTCTGTTCTACAGAGATAGGGAGTTGGGGGACATAAATTCATGGTAAATACTCTATGGGTTAAATAAGTGTTTGTGTGTGCTTTTTTTTTATTACCGGAGAATACCATCTCTTTTGTCCTCTTTCACCTGTCCTTCCACTCATCTATGTATCAGAGATACATCTACATTTGTTCCTGGATATCCACAGGGGTTGGAGTCTAGAAACTTTAAGGTAACAAAATCCTCATATGCTTAAGACCCTTACATAAAACAGCATAAAATTTGCATGTAAACTGGGCATGTTCTTCTGCACACCTTAAGACATCTTCAGATTACCTGGAATACCTAACAGTATAAATGCTCTGTATGTATTAGAAAATACTGGCAAGAAAAAAATTGTACATATTAGGAATAGATGGAACTTTTTTCTTCTGAATCTTTTCAGTGAAGAACCCATAGCTCACTGCCCAATGTAGAGTGCTCTGTGTCTTCCCCTAAACTCATTATAATAAAATATTTTGCCTTCTCATTGATGTACCACATCATGCATTACCTCCCATGGCTTTTATTTACTATATTTACAATGTTTTCTACTATAAACAATGTTTTGATGGGAATTCTTGCAGATTGAATCCTTTCCTACTTTAAATTTTGTTAAAGTAAATTGTACAAAATGGCTGGATTGAAAAGGAAACTCATAGTTTAAAGACTTTGAGTATTTACTGACAAATTTCTCTTTGAAAGGTTTTGTTCATTTTCCCTTCCATTAGTGTGATGTCAAATTGTTTCTTTACACAATCCCGAACTTAATTATTATTAAAATAATTTTGGTCCATTTTAGGATGAAAACATTATGCTTTGTTGGTCTAAATAGCACTTCTCTCATTTTGATTTTTAATACTAGCAAAAACATTAGGCTACAATTTTTTCCTGATTATGACTTTTGTTGCATTCCATAAATTCTGATACGTCTTCCTCTTGTGAATTTCTAAGTAGCTTATAGTGGTATATTTGCTTGATTTCTTTAACTTTAAAGTTACTTTGCAAACTTGGATTTATTATTATCTATAGTTCTATGGCACTTAGGTAGATAACACATGTATTCAGTATAAACTGTACTTTCCATGAAGTTATAATGGTCCTCTTTATTCCATTTATCCTCTTACAGAGATAATCTAGTTTTTTAGAGGCTCGAAGTCTTTCAGCACACCATCCCTCTCAGGTATGACCTCCAGGTCCTCACATGGTACAGTGTCTCGAGAGCTAGATGTCACCTATGACTCTTTCCTTGGTCTGCCCACCCATTCTGACTTCCCCAACCCACTCTGTGACCTCTAGGGTGGAGACCCTGCCCTAGCTCTTCTCCCCAGGCCTCTCCGCAGCTCCCTTCCTACCTAGATGCCAACTGTCCGGCAACACCTGCCTGAGGTGGTGGGCTGACTTTCACCCTGCACAGCTTGGCTACTTGTTTATGTTTAGCTCTGTTCACTTAAATGTTGATTGTACAAAGGCAGAGATGGTTCAGGCTTTTATTTCGTATTTTATATCTTGGTAGTACGAGGGACTGAAACTAGGACCTTGAGCTACAGCTCATCTTCAGGCCATTTTATATGTTGTAAGTTGCTGAGTTACCCAGGCTGGGCTGTTCAGCTCATTAAAAACTGTGCATCTTTGGCACTGATAATGATGCCTGACCCATGAAGGTCTACATGAATGCATGCAGTGTTTGTAAGGGCACTCAAGTTTCTTGGCAAAGGCTTCCCAGTTAAGGGTTGTTTTCTTAGTGCTACCTCCTCTCAAAGCTACCCGGTGGCCCCAGCAGGAGTGTTGACAGGCTCTGTGGGAGTTGAGGGCAGTCAGCGTGCTGGCTAAGTCACTGGGAGGCTGCTGGACTGGCCCAGAGACGTCCAGTTATGCAACTTTACAAGTTTCACCTCGAGTCTCATTTTGTTTATGCATCAGACGGTGTAAGTGTCAGGCTAGCAGGTAGTGTGTGGGCAGAAACATGTGGACAGACAGGGAATATAAAAAGGTCCCAGGGACATTTTGGGGTCATCCATGGGGGTTTGAAAGAAGGTGTTTCTTAGAAATTAAAGGTCAGTATGGAGCCATTTCATGCAACAGGAATACACTTCAACATCTTTTAGAAACCTCTGATTTGCCAAGCTGACTCTGATGTTCTGTGAAGTCTTTCCTAATTCTCCCCCAAACCAGTACGCAGCTCCCTCTGTGCTGATGGAGAGCTAGGCCCAGCCTTGAGCCCTGGGCGGGTGTCAGCCAGACTGGCTGAGCAGGAGATACAGAGGAGGGAGCCGCACCTGTTTCGGGCTGCATGGGCTCCGAACTGTTGAAAATGCTCTGATTCAATCACACTGTTCTTATCCACAATCAGGAAACAGGAAGTGATCTGACACAGCACACTGCATCAGTTATGATCAGACTGGGAACATTCTCTCTGATAAGCATTTTCTGCCAACCCGGGCTGGTGGCAATCAGCGGCAGAGGGAACCCGTTCTGCTGGCTTGGCTTCACGCAGTCTGCGTCCCTGGGGCTCCTTCCTGCTCACAGCACACACTTGTTAGGGGCACCCAAAAGATTCTCCTTACTGAAATTCAGCCTCTTGGCTCCTCCACCTGGAGTGCAAATCAAGTTCCAGAAAGGAAAATGAGAAGAAGTTGGCTATTTGGCAGTGTAGAGACAATATACCATCAGTTTTAAAAATGGAATTCTACCATTTGCGTTGTGCTTTGTTTTTCCTTTGTAAAAGGAATCCTACAGATTGGTTTGTTGTGCATAAAGACAAAGACCTGTAAGATGGATACGAACAGCAGGCAAAATATTGTAGAAGTAACCGAGACGTAAAATTGTGGGAGAAAGAAATCCTGAGTTTGAACCCCAGGGTCACCATGAACCTGTTCTCAGGGTGGTTTTGAGGATAGAATGGGAGCATGATCCACTTTATGGCCTGGAAATCACTTTCTTATAAATAGATGACTTAATATGTTCATGACTTATATTTGTTTTTTAAGTGCATTTTTATTTTTACTCAACACATAATAATTGCACATATTTATAGAGTATGGGCAAGACATTTCAACACATGTACACACTTTGCAATAAGGTCAGAGTAGTTGGCAGATTTATGATCGTAGATATTAGTCATTTCTTTGTTTTAAGAACATTCAAAATCCTCTCTATTAACTGAAGTAGTGGATTCATTGTTGTCAACCACATATAAGTCATTCCTCCCATCCAGTTGCCCTCCTGTACCCACCCCCCCATTGATCCCAAGCCCCGATAGCCACCATTCTACTCCCTACCTCTTGAGATCTTTTTAGCTTCTACATGTAAATGAGAACATGCAGTGTCTGTCTGTATGTGCCCAACTAATTTCACTTTACATTCTCCAGTTCTATGCAAAGGACAGAGTTTCATTCATTCTAATGTCTAAATAATATTTCGCTGTCTGTCTACACTGCAGTTTCTTTCTTCAGAATATGGACACCTGGGTTGACTCTGTATCCTGAGTATGATAAGCCTTGCTGTAATAAAGACATGAGTGAAGATGTTTCTTTGATATACTGGCTTTATTTCCTGTGAGTATATACCCAACAGTGAGATTCCTGGATCATATGTCAGGCATTTGTACTTCTAGTTATCTAAGGAGCCCATTTTCCTACTGTTTTCCATAATGGCTGGGCTAATTTACATTTCCCCCAGCAGTATAGAAGGGTCACCCTTTTCCACATCCTTTTTGATATGAGATTTCTTATTACTGGTTCATTCTTGTTACTTGTTATTGACCTTCTCAAATTTTTCTATCTTTTTATGGTTCAGTTTTGATAGGCTGTATGTGTCCAGATTTTTATCCATTTCTTCTAGTTTTCCCATTTGTTAGCGTGTAAACAATTGCTCATAGTAGTCTCTGATGATCCTTTGTATTTCTGTAGTATCAGTTGTAGTGTCTCCTTTTTCATCTGTGATTTATTTATGTGACTATTCAACACTATGTCTTGATTAGCTCAAAGGTTTATCAATTTTATATATCTTTACAAAAAACCAATTCCTAATTTTGTTCATCTTTTCCTCCTTATTTATTTCTACTCTGATCTTTATTGCTGTTTTATTTTTTCTGTTAATTTCATGTTTGTTTGTCCTTCTGTTAGTTTTGATGTGTTTAGTTCCTTGAGTTCCATTGTTAGGTTGCTTATTTGGCATCTTTATTTTTTGTTGATGTAAGCACTTATTGCTACAAACTTTCCTCTTAGTACTACTTTTGGTGAATCCCACAGATTTTGGAATATTGTGTTTTCATTTTCAGCTGCTTCAAGAAATTTCTTAATTTCATTTTTTATTTTTTCATTATTAATCAAGACACTTTTGCTTTATGCTCATGTGTCCACTGTACACAATTTCTAAAGTTTCCCTCGTTGCATTCTAGTTTCATTCCATTGCAATGAGAGAAGATTGTATACTATGATTTAAAAACGTTTTTAGTTTGTTGAGATGTTTTGTGCCTTACTATATGGTCTGTCTGAGAGAATGTGCTAGGTCCTGATAAGAGGGATATGTATTCTGCAGCTGTTGGAGGAAATGTTCAAAAGCGTGTTAGGTCTATTTATTGTGTATTGTAACTCAAACACAATGTTTCTTTGTTGATTTTATTTTTTTTAATGGATGATGTGTCTTTTGATAAAAATGAAGTTTTATGTACTCAACTAATATCTCCTTTAGATTTGATAATGTCTGCTGTATATAACTGTGCGGACCAGCATGGCTGCATATATGCTTACAGTTGTTATTTCTTCATATTGTATTGATTCCTTTGTCCTTATATAATGGTGTTCCTTCATCTCTTTTTAAAGTTTTGATTTAAAGCTACTTTACCTGATGTAAGTGTGGGTACTCCTGGTCATTTTTAATTTCTATTTGTTTAGTGTTACCTGTTTCCATTCTTTCACTTTCATTCAATGTGTGTCTTTGATGGTAAAGTAAGTTTCTTATAGGCAGCATACAATTGGATCTTGCTTTTTTAAAAAATCCATACACCAAGTCAATATCTTTTCATCAGAGAATTTAATATATTTATATTCAAGATAATAATTGATAAATATTATTATCAATTTAATATTTTTTATTTTGTATATGCTTTGTTTCTTCCTCTTTTGTTCATCTTTGTGGATTTGGAGTTTCATGTGCAGATAAATTTTGGTTCTCCTGTCATTTTTGTGTATCAGATCTACTAGTGAGCTTTATAATTTCATGTGTTTTTATGATACTAGTTATCATTCTCTCACTCCCAGTATAGAGTTCCCTTAAACATTTCTTGTAGGAGTGGTAAAGTGGTAGTTGATTCCCTCAAAGTTTGCTTATTTTGGAAAGACTTTAGTTCTTCATTGCTGAATGATAGCTGTCCTGACTATAGTATTGTTGGTGGGCAAGTCTTTTTCTTTTATGAATTTGAATGTTTCATGCCATTCTCTCCTGACCTGCAAGGTTTCTACTGTTAGTCTAACAAGGATGCCCTCCTGTGTGACTTGATGCTTTTTTTTTTCTTGCTGTTTTACCTTGTAAATTATCTTTTTGTTTTGTATTTTTGACAGATCGACTACAACATGCCTCAGAAAAGACCTTTTTGGGTTGTAAATGTGTGAGGGTTGTTTGAGTTTTCTGGATCTAATTTCCATACGTTTCTTGTCTTCATTACCCTTCTCTTCTTGCTGAGACAAAATCCCCAACACCCAGAGTTGAACTGGGAAAGGTATTTAGTTCAGTTTGCAGAGCGAGGTTTCAGCCTGTAGCCAGCAGGTTCCAAGGCAGGTGGCAGAGAAGAAACACTGCAAGTAGAAGGTAGCAAAACAAGCAAGGAACCGGAACAGCGTCTTTCTGCCCCGTTTATACCCTATCCAGGCTCCAGGGTTAGGGCGGGGCCAAACCGATCAGAGGGCTGGTTTAGCAATCACTCACCCTTAACCCCAGCACTGCACCATGAATCAGTCACATGCCCTAGAGCTAGTCACCTCTGAAAACGCTCCCCCATGACTGCAGGAGGCCTTGGGGGAGGGACATCTACACACAAGCCATGACATTTCCCAAGACTGAAGCAACTATTTCGTTGAATAGTTTTTCTGTCTTTCCTCACTTCTTCTACTTTTGGGACTCCAATCATGCATGTGTTTGCTCATTCAGTGGTTTCCCAAAAGTCTTGCTGGCTTTCTTTTTTCTCTTAAACTTTCTATCCCCTTCTGCCCTTTCTTGCTCCCTTCTTTTCTCCCTTCCTTTTTGATTTGCTTATTTCAAAAAACTCATTTTCAACCTGGGAAAATTTCTCATCTCTTAGCTCTATTATTAGATCTATTAGATCTATTATTGAGACTCTCAGACATACTTTTATTTCATTTATTTTGTTTTCTTGCTCCAAGATTTCTGTTTAATTCCTTCTTATGATCTCTATGTGCTGAATTTCTGATTCAGATAATGACCTATCTTCCTAATATTGTTGAATCATTTGCCTGTATTCTCCTTTGTTAAAAGTTACTTTTGTTGGTGTACTTTTGATCACATAACAATCACATTCTTAATAGAGAGTTTGTACCTGTACATGATATATCTTGGTCCTTTTCTCTCCCCCATCCCCTCCTTTCTCTTTAACCCTTCTTCCCCTCCTTACTTACAAAAGCTATGCTTTCATTTTCCCTTCTATTGTCTTTTTGCCCTTCTTTCCCTTTCCTCACCCCACTTCCCATTCCCCTTCTCAGTTGAATATTTGCTTCCTACTTCCCAGGATCTGCCACCCATTTTGGTCCTTATTTGCACTTTTGGTTTCTTGCACAAGAGAAACAATGCAATATTTAAACATATGTGTTTGATTTATTTAATTTCAGAGTATGGTCTTCATGTGTGTCTGTTTGTATTATAGCTCTTGGAGTTGCCCTATAATCATTATTTTCGATTTTTTAAGGCAGGTAATCTATTTCTTCTTCTTTTTTTTAAAGTACTAGAGACTGGACCTGGGATCTTCACACTGAGCTACATCTCTGACTCTTTTAAAAATATTTTATTTTGAGACAGGGTTTCACTAAGTCACTTAGCTGGACTCAAACTTGCAATCTTTCTGCCTCAGCCTCTCAGAAAAATTACTTTTTCTCTGGGATCTGTTGTTAGGCAGCTGTTTCATTTCTTTGGGGCATACCATTCTCTTATTCTTTCACGCTTCTTGTGATTCTAAAATAACATTTGTGCATCTGGCAGGTCTGATGTCTGCCATACTTTTATGGGGTGGCTGGAGGTGTAGATGACTTTCTCCTGGTGATGTGTACAAAGGTGTTGGAAGGGTAGACTATGTTGACTTAGAATCTAGGCAAGTGTATGTGATTTATGCAGCTGTAATTCCTGTTAGCGATGTCTGTGAGTGGCTAAGTGGCCTAGGCTGCAGGGCCATTTGTCTTGTACCTTTACCTGGGATCGGTTCTCCTAGGCACACCGGGTTCACAGCTGGCATTGGGTAGCTGTGCCTTGCTCAGGGCATAGGGTGCCCATCAGTCTCTGTGGGTCATGTGAGAGAGGGGCTGCTCTGGCAAGAGCGTTCAAATAAGGTTGTGCTGATGTACATCAGTGTCACAGGGCTGTGTGGGATGGGCCCACATGATGTGGCGCAGCATGTCCAGCTTCAGGGACTTCTGAAGACTGCACTGGTGACTGTATGAGGCCTCTGGGGGTCAATCTCCTCTGCACGGGCTGCTCAGATGATGCTCAGGGCCACGTGCAGGTGGCAGGACTTCTCAGCTGATTCACAGACCTGGATACTGGCTACTTCACAGCACCTCACCTGGGCAGCATTTCTAGATGTTACCATGCAGCTGGGCTCTGGCTGGGGCATGGCGTGGGCTGGGGCCTTTCTCTATGTAGAATAGCCCTGTGGTAACCTGGCAGCTCCCAAACTAAGCTTGGGATCTACATGGGCTGCAGGGTTTTCCAGTAACACAGTGGCCCGAACGTCCTGTTAGTCATGAGGCAACACAGCAGGAGGTGAGCAGCAGAGAGCAAGTGAAGTTTCATCTGTATTTTCACCCGCTCCCCATCCCAGGCTCACTGCCTGAGCACCTCCTCTTCTCAGATAAGCAAGGAATTAGATGCTTATAGGAGCTCCAACCCTGCTGTGAATTGTGCCCATGAAAGGTCTAGGTTGTTCATTCCTTTGAATCACCCCAAAACCAATGTCTGCAACCCTGTCTGTGGGGATATTGTCTTCTTCAAAATATTTCACTGGTGCTGATAAGATAGAAGACCATGGCTATAGCACAAAGGTCAGAGTGTAGGGCAGGAGTGGAGACTGCAGGGTCTCCTGCTGTCCCTACTGAGTGGCTCAGGGTTGATCTCAAGAGATGGGGTGGTGGGTGCTGCGTGCTCAGTACCCTTCTTTACAAGGCCACCATTTCTCTGTACTCAGTGACATTGCTGCCACATCCCAGGTGCTGAACCTGCTTGTTCTCCAGTTAAAGAGCTGTTATATTTTCCTCTGTTTTGGTCTTTGTTGTGGAGATGAGTGTGCCGGGCCCTCAGGTCAGCCACCCTGCTGATCTCACCTCAGGTTATCAGCTGCATTGGTTTTGATGGGTTTTTCTGAAACCCCTCTCTCCAATTATTCTTTGTAATTAAAAAACACTTGGTTTTTCCCCCTTCCCACTGGGGACCATTGGGGAAGCTACCTTTGCAATGCAGACCTACCTTTTCTTTTAGATCTGTGCAGTGATAAAAGAAAAATGTCATGGTTCAAGTGCCTGTTGTCAACAGCAGAGTAGGCTGTTGAAAAAAATGAAAGAAAGGTACCTGTATGACTTGCACACTTGATTCCAAAGACTAAAAGATGCAATTATCCATTCTGGAGCAAGATTATCACATTTCAAGTGAACAAGTCAAAACACATCCTATCAATTATAGGAGACACAGGACCCTGCACCATGGAGACTTTGGACCGGCTCACTTGTCTATGCCAAGAGCCTGCTTTGTGTCTTTTTTTTTTAATACTTTATCTGAATTTTAATTTGCAAAAGTTATTCCTGCCATGGCTGACCTAAACAGAGTATAAAATTGGCACAAGCATCCCTAAAAGCACTTTCCTGAGTGTTTTCTTATCACCTTTACATCTAAAAAATTCTTTTAATAAAGAAATGTCCCATCCCCTTGGTTCTCAGGAGAAAAGCAAAAGGAAGATTCTGGAGTCAAGGTTTAAAAAAATCAGAAAGTGAAATCTGCTTATTTTTTCCTTCTGTTATGACTTAAGTAATGTATCCTCTCTAAAAGCTATCCATAAAAGTCATGCAATATTTTGATTTTCTTCATAAAACAGAACAAATCTCATAATCTGCAACCAGTTCAACTTGCTCATGCATAGCCACAAGGCATCAAATGCTACCTTCATCTTGGAGTCAATTGGTCTTCAGGGATGGAGCTAATGACACTTGTCACATCTCTTCCTAACTCGCTTTTGTGCTAATTTCTGCTTCTAACCCTTCTGTAACACAGGCTTGGAAAGCTGAAGGACAAAGGGTAGCCAAGCAAACTCTCAGAGGGCCTCTGCAGCCGCAAGCAGATATCTGCTCTGGAAGAAAGACCAAGATGGGGACAGCGGGGGATTAGAGTTAAGTGGCTTCCATAGGACACTACCCAGAAGGATTTGCATGGTTTGTGGGCGCATAGCCCAGCTTCTGTGTTGCTATGGCTCTCCAGAAGGTGGCAGGGGAGAGGTTTGGCACCTGAGCTTGACCAAGGCAGGTGTGAGAGTTCTCTTCTGCTTTGTGGAGCCTGGATACAGAGGTGTGGGAGCGTAAGGACCTGGGGTTCAGCCTTGAAATGCAAGGCGCATGGTTGACAGGGAGAGGGGTTTCCCAATGCAGACCACAGGGAAAGTGTCCACATGTTGGTGGAGGTGTGAGATAAAGCCAGCTGGGGGAGGAGTCTGTCTCACAATAAAGCAGATGTGGGTCTGAGAGGCTCAAGTTCCTAAGTCTACTACCAGTAGCAGGTTGCCAAAGCAGCCAGGAACCTACCTGGGTTTCGGTTTTGGCCACGGTCAAAAGGGAATGTTAGCAGCTGTGTGGCAGGACAGTTGTGAGGATGAAAATGAGACCATGCCAAGAAGCGTCTCACTTGGTGGGCTGGAGGAAAAGAAGCATTAGATGATTGTAAGGTATTTCACACTAAGTGTTCTATCCATAATATTTTTTAAATGTATCTTCATTGTTTTTGCAAACTTTTTCTGAATGGCTGGGAAATTGGGACCCCTAGAAAGAATATCCTAATGACAACTTACCTAAATGAATTTATGACAATTTATACCAATGGAGGTATGTTAGAAAAAGGTTCATATAAACCACTTCCTGCGTGCTATTGGTTGAACTGTGTCCCCCTAAAGCTAAGTTGAAGCTCCGACTTCCCAGAAGCTCATAGTGAGAACTTACTTGCTATTATAGTTTCTATCTAGGTGTCTCCCCAGAGCCTCATGCACAATACACGGGGCTTTGGGGAGGTAATTAGCTCATGAGGTGTGATACTCAGCAGCAGTCAGTCTACGTGATGCTGGGAAGTAGAGCCTGGTTGGAGGAGGTGGTCCCTGGGGGTGTGGCCTGGAAGGGTCTATCTCCCTCCCCCTCCTCCTCTGCACTCTCTGCTTCTTGTTTCCGTACTGTGGGGCTGTTTCTCATCTGCCCTTTCCCTCTGCCATGCTGCCCTGCCTTGGAGCCAGCCGACTGTGGACTGAACCCTCTACAAACTGTGAGCCAAAACAAACCTATCTCCTTTAATTTGGAGGTGTTAGGTATTGTGTCTCAGAGATGAGAAGTAACTAAAACATTTGAAGATGGAGGATTTGCAGGGAGAGTTTGTTCAGATGAAGTCACTGAGGTGGGTCCTAATCTAGTATAACTGTTGTCCTTATGAAAGGAGCCAGTTTGTTTGTGTACAGACTCTCAGAGGGAAGAGGATGTATAGACAGAGAGGTACGGCACCATGTGACAATGGAGGCAGGGGTAGTTGTGACACCACTCCAAGCCAGGGAGCATTCAGAATTCCCATCTGTCCCCAAGCAAGGAGATGGTCATGGTACATCCCCTGCTCTCATATTTCTCAGAGGAAACCAACCAACTCTGCAGACATCTTCATTTTAGATGTCTGCCTTCTACAACAGTGAACTGGGAATGTCTGTTATTTAAAGTCACCCCAGGGCCCCTGACTTCATCACACACACCCACATCTTTTGCTTGGAAAAAGTACAAGTTTTCACAGAAACATATCTCTGTGTGTTAGAGAAAGGTGACCTGCAATGGTGGCTGGCAGGGGAGGTGAGGGTGAAAGGGCTGATTTCACATTTCCCCTGGGAACCAGCCTTGCCCTGGGACAGCATGGTGATGCAATGGTGGCCACAGAAAGTACTCCTTAGGCTGGAACTGTGGGGCTGGAAACCAGTGTGGAGGTTCCACACCTTCACTCACCCCCCATTGCCTGGCCCAGTGCAGTAGGTCTGATGGTGCCAGTTGGTGGACATCAGAGTGAGGATCCTGGAGCAGCAGGGGACAGGGACGTGGCAGGGGGCTAAGATGGGTGCAAGGGTGCTGTTTCCAGATGAACTAACAGGTCTACAAAGGCTGAGGTCCATTGGTGGCTCAGGAGAGGCACAGAAATCCACTGTGGGGAATCAGCTCTGCATGGCCCCAGCCACAGGGCCCAGGCTTTCTCTCCCCTGCAGCAGACATGGTTGCCTGTGCACTGCTCTGTTCCTTCTGGGGTGGAGGACACAGAATCTCAGGCAGCCTGGTGGCTGGGATGAAAGCCAGCTCCTGCACAGTGGCTGAGGGCTGAGTGGTCCTAGGGGTGTCACTGTTCCAAGTCTTGCTCCAGGGAAGCAATAATTCTCACCAGGGATGGGTGCAAATCATATTACTCCTACTTGGTGCTGGATGCACAGGGGCTCCAGCCAGGAGGCTGTGCTGAATGGCTCCAGCAGACCAGGTAACCTGGGGGCCAGGGCCTTCAGGACTTCAGCCAAGGGACACAGGGAACCTTTATGCTGCCCCCAATAGCAGAGCAAGTCACACACTTTTGGACAGGTTTCTTTTCTCTCTCTTTTTCTTCCTGCCTTCCTTCCTTCCTTCCATCCATCCATAGGTTTTTGAGACAGGGTCTCTCTCTGTGGTTTAGGACAGCCTCAAACTCACTGTGTAGCCCAGGCTGACCTCAAAGTCCTGGTGCTTCTCTTGCCTCCACCTCTGAAGAGTGCTGGGATGATAGGTGTGTGCCACCACACTGGTCTGGACTAGTGTGTACCTGTTATTAGGTTTCCATGAAGAACGAGTGATGTGTGTGAAAGATGTACTTTGC
Organism: Dinomys branickii; assembly: GCA_004027595.1. Classification (NCBI taxonomy): domain Eukaryota; kingdom Metazoa; phylum Chordata; class Mammalia; order Rodentia; family Dinomyidae; genus Dinomys; species Dinomys branickii. The sequence goes on from PVLD010002786.1 coordinate 56,266, forward strand.
CAGATCTGAGGTGGAAGTGGGTTTCAGTGGCCTTAGCCTTGGGCTGTCCTGCACTGGCCTTCACAGTTCCTTCTGAATCCCTTTAGTGTGCTTCCAGCCCTTGAGCAGCATGAGCCTCTGGTGTGAGGCTGTACCTAAATCACTGGGAAGAGAAGCTCTGCAGGCTTCCAGGTCTACGTGCACAGTCAGCTCCCTGCTCAGCCTCCTCCCTAGCTGGGCCAGTGTTTAACCCTCTCAGGAGTGGAAGGTGCCACTTGGCTGACAGCTTAACTGGCTGGCACTGTAGGGGACTCCTGGCACCCCCTCCTTGCTGGCTGCAACACAGCTGGTGAAGTTCCTTTAAGCTGCTTCTCAGGGTGGGGGGCTCTGGAAGCTTTGGGGCTGGCTCCCTCCTGTTCTGTTGTTTTGATTTTTTCCTGACTTCCTTTCCCTCGTTTCCCCACAAAGAGATGTGTTTTCTTATGTGGGGTTGGTAAAATGATAACCCCAGGGCACCTCACTGATCCCCTGGGAATTGCCCTGGATCTGGGCTGGTGTTCCTGGTGGGGCGTCCTGGCCCAGTGCCCAGTTTAGATGCCTTGGGCAGTTTTGAGCAAACTGTTGCTAAGCTGCCCCCTCCCCCCAAATCGTTTCATTAATTCTGAAAACCTGGGTAAGGGCCTCTTCAAGGCAGCGCTTGTGCAAATATATTCAAATGATCATCCAAATGATTTAACATGCAGAGGGTCAGACATCCCAGAGTAAATCCTGTTTTTAATGTGCCTGTCTGAGTGACTTCATTAGGTTTCAGTGTTAAAGACAGTGTATACCAATGCATAACTTATACAAATGTATGCAAATGAAGTGCCTGGAGGACCCACAGTGAAATTCCTTGGAGGTTCCCCCAAATTCCACCAGGGTGTGGATCAGCTGTGATTGTCACAAAGAACCTCAGCACGCAGCAGGGACACCGTGTTACAAGGATACAGCGGGAGTGGGGGCAACAGCAGCACCAAGAAAGCTCTTGCAGTTCTGGGGAGCAGGTCTAGCCCCAGGCTGGGATAGCTGTTCCTTCACATCCCCCCCCCCATGTAGCTGAGTTTGCAGCAGTCTGCCTAGTGCTCATGAATACAAATCAGCTCTCAACTTTTGAACCCCTTTTGGTAGGAAAAGGGAAAAAAATATCACAAAAAGAAGCCAATTCCATACCCGTGGAGGGATGGGTTTAATTTCTTTTGCAGGGAAAGAAGCTGGGAGGGGAGCTAGGCAAAGCCAGCAGGTTCCGGGTTGCTCAGGGTGATGGTCCACGGGTGGTCACACTTTGGTGGCTGGTACTCAGGATGTGTGCTGGACAAATGAGAACAGGAACCTCCCACTCTGAAGAAAGCATCACAGTTTTATGGGTTTTTTCAGGTTTCAATCATCATGCTGCAAACAGCTGGAGGTAGTACACATATTCAAGACCCGAGTTCTGGAGAGTAGCCCTTCCTTCTCCTTTACCATCCAGGCTCTACCAGGGTGTGCAGGATTCCATACACCTTGGACATGGGTGGAAATGATGGGATGGTGGGTATGAGGGACCCACTTGTACCCTACCAGGTCCTCTCTCTGTCCTAGGTGCTGCCATCCTGGCCTGGTCAGCCTGTACCTTGTAATGCTCTTTGACCCGGCTATGTTTCTGGACACAGGGGTGTTGCCAGCTATTAGCCACATCCAGAATCCCATCCATCCTGCATTTCTGCCTTTGTTGCATATGTCCCATTGCTGGAAGCTTTCTGTGTGCCTTATTCTACTCTAAGACCCAGGAATTCCTCCGGGAAGCCTCTTCCTGACCCCACTGACACTCTTACCTGGAGCTGCCTCCATGCTGCGCACACCCAGGATAATGTGAAGGCAAGAGACCGTTCTTATTCTAATTGCTATTCCCAGCGTACCTCAGTGGGGTGCATAGGGAAGATGATAATTAGACTTGCAGTTGCCCTTCTTACCCATGATGTTGATTTCCTACATTTCAGTTACCCAGTGTCAATCGCAATCCAAAAATATTAAATGGAGATGTCCAGAAATAAACAATCTCTAGGTTTTTAATTGCATGTTGCCTTGAGTGATGACATCCTGAGCTCTTCTTCTGTGGCCTTTCTTTGTCTAGTGAGTCCACTTGGTATATACTACCCACCCATTAGTCACTCAGCAGCTGCCCTGGTTATCCAGAGTGTGGGATTACAGGTGTGTGCTATCATGTCCTGCTCTTAATTTACTTTATCATAGATGTGTATGGATGGATGCATACATGTGTATGATGCAGCAGTGTATGTAGGACCTTTGGCTTTGGGAGTCCACTCAGGTTCTTGGAATGTGTCCCTCTAGAATAAGGAGATTGCTGTATTTAACATCTACTGCAAGCTTCATGTTTCCAGATGTTACGTTGACTCCAACACACCCCCTCTGTGGGTTTGTCCTCTGTTTCCTATTGATGAATGGCTGCCAAGGGCCATCTGTAGTCTCACAGATGGTGATGGTCTGCTTGGAGTTGGAACTCAGATCTCTTCCTCTTTGCAACACTCACTGACTGGCAGCTTCAGTGTGCTGTGGGAGGTAGGCACAGCAGGGACAGTGACAGCTGGAGGGGCCAGGGCCAGCAGAGTCACCACCCACCCTGAGCCTTGAGCAGGACCACTCATTCCTGTGCTGCTGTTCAAGGGCAAGACCCCATAGCACTGTGCCCAGTGAGGTGAGCTGCAGTGTCTGCCCTGAGGTGTCCTGTGCAGGGATGAGAGACAGTAGGGTTGGCCAGCCTGGCTTAGCTGCCTCCCAGAGAGGCTCAGGGAGGTACTGACCCCAGAAGTGACTCATCTGGTAACATCAGATGTGAGTCAGGAGACACCACCCTCTCATGTCCACGTGTGCCGTGCTGAGGCCCTGAGCCATCCTGGAGACAACGTGGCAAGAGGAGGGGTTAGGGTGGGCCAGGTACACCAGGTTAGAGGTGTGCACTGTGGAGGGAAGGGCTGAAGGGGACGTCTGGTGGGAGGTCCAGGACCCAGGAATCTCAGTGTCTTCCACAGTGACCCAAGAAGTGGGCTGAGGAAGGGGACCTTAAGTGAGCATAGGGACATGCAGCCCAGTCCTCCAAGCATGAACAGGACCTTCTGGCCACACAAACCCCAAATCTGACCCATCACCTGCCATCCTTGTGTCCTGTGCCTCCTATCACATGGAGCAGGGTCCATTCATGGGATCAGTGTCATTTCCCAGCAATCGCCACTCCTTGATGGTACTAGTGATCTCATGAAAGATTATTTTATTTCTGGATGTTGCTGAAAAACTGAAATCTCTTTGCAGATATTTGGGGTTTAGATCCTACAGAAGAGTCAGTGAAAGTGGAGGAAACTCTGCAGGAATCAAGAGCCTAAGACCTGGCTCTTCCATGACCTCTGGTTCCCCATGGACCCTGGTCAGTGCCTGGCCCAGACATTTCTGGAGCTCAGCCATATTCTTATAGTGTCTGTTGTCTAATACCCTGATCTGGAGCTGCAGAAAAATAAATGTGTTTAAATAAAATATTTATTACGGTAAAAATCACATTGTCATGAATCCCCCTCAAAATCCTCCCCCTGGCTTTGAACACACATCCCATCATCCTTCCCACTTTCTGCAGCAGCTCTGGAGTCCTCTTTCCTGAGTGTCTTTAGCTGCACTGACCTGGTTGCCTTGATGTCCTGAATGGACCCAAAATGTTTCCTTTCCATGATCATTCTGACTTTGGGTAAATGCCAGAAGTTGAGTGATGCCAAATCTGGTGAGTAGGGTGGATGGGGACAGTGTTCTGTTCTTATGAGCTGCATTTCCATTGGATGCACGGGGCAGTAGTAGTCACCATAGCTTTGATCACACCTTGTAAAGACATGACATTAGACTGGGTTTTCTACTTCCTGCAGTCGATGAGAGTTCTTCTTTTGTCCCAAATATGTGGAAAAGTTATGGACATGCCCAAGGTTTTGTGGAGGGATGTGGTGGAGAATGACCGCTTGTAACAAATGGTGTAAACAAAGTGGCTTCCGCTTCAGCATGAGAGGTCCAGTCCTTCAAGAAACTGGTTCAGCCAGGCAATTGAAATTTCTGTTCTTACCTTTGCTCAAGTACAAGGGCTGTGCTTTCCAGAGAAGTTGTAAAAACAAGGATCTTCCAGAAGCATTCATCAGAAAGAGATTGAGAAAATTGATCTGCATATGTATAGCCCAACATTGACAAAAGCCTATCAAAGTAGAACATTCCTTTTTCATGACATTTCTTCATCTATGTGGGTGAACTGTTTCTGGACATCTCTTAAGCATGTGCATCTCCTTTTTAAATAAAGGGCAGCTTTCAACAGTTGGTAGTGAGCAGAAATATAATTTATGAGCCACAGTTGTTTCGAAAGGTTATAGGTGAGTGAGAGCTGACTAACATGCTTGGGCACCTACTGTATGCCAGGTGCTGAGCTGGAGCACTTTCTGGGCCATGAACCACAGCTCCCCAGGTGACACTGTAGAGATATAGTGGCATCCAGGGACCTCCAGTAATCAATGGGGCCCTAGTAGCTTTCAAAGCAGGTGATGGGTGAGTCATGGGGATTAATCTGCATTAGTCAAACACTATAAGCACGAGTGGAGAAAAGCATTTGACAGTGAATACCAGGAAAACAGGAGCGACTCCAGGTGCATCTAGCAGGAAGAAATTAATGCAGGGAATGAGCTACGTACAGACCTGCAGCTGTTAATGGGGTAGAAGGAGCCAGAAGGCAACTACTTGCTTTCAGCACCCCCAGACATGTGTGATTTATGGCTTAATGATTAGGAGATACTTCAATTCCAATATCTGCTGATATAGACCACTGAGTGGGTGATTTTTACAGAGGTGGCTTGAAGCTTCTAGGAAAGCCCTCTTGATATTGTTATATACTCACAGTACCTGCTGGGGAAAATATTGCTTTTCCAGTTCTGTCTCCTAATTCCATGGGCGTGGCTCTCAATGAGTCTGGTGGTCCAGGAGTCTGGAGAGACCATCTAGAATATTTGGCATAATTCTGCAATTTGGGGAGCTGCAGAAGAAAGTGCTGTGCTCCCAGAGAGGCATCAGAGGACACTGAAGTCCCTCTGTTGTCCTCAGAGCTTCCTGGAAGTGGGATGGTTGATGTACAGGAAGGCTGGGAGGTGGCCAGGACCAGACTCAGGCAGAGTAGCTGTGCAACAGGCACAGGGAAACACACACAGGTGGCCCCAAACTTTGGTGGGAGAGGGCCTGAAGTCAGATTGGAGAAGCCTGGAACAGGGAGCCTTGGCAGAGCTCATGGGGACCAGGGAGCATGGATGGGAGTGCGCACAGGAGGGGGAAGGTTCTCTGGGTGCGCTGGATTAAGCTTCCAAGACTCCTGATCAAATAAATGACAGGTGCAGAGCCATTGACACAGAACAGGAATAGAAAAGAGAAGGTTCCATGGAGTTGGTCACTTACACTGGGGCCTTATGCAGCTGTAGTGTTTGTAGGGTGCTCGGACACCTGAGTCATGGATGTTGCAGCTGGTCGCTCAGGGCAGTGACCGATTCCAGCCATAGAAAAGGGTAATGCATCCCAGGGCGCAGCAGCTCTGCCAGGAGGGCACTCGGAGGGGCAGCATGTCCCGCGCTCATGTGGGAGTCTAGGAGAGGTGGGTGAGGGCTCTCACCCCAGGACGCAGCTGAACAGAGCGCTGATGTCTTTGTCCCAGGCATTCATGGTCACCACCCCTGTCTTCTAACATCACACTGCTCGCAAAGGCTTAGCAGTGACTGTCCCCTACTACTGATCTCTCTCTCCCTACCCCCTTTTTTGAGATTGAATCTAGGGTCTTAACACTGAGCTACAACTCCATTCCTTCATTATTTTTATTTTGTATTCTGAGACAAGGTCTTGCTAAGTCATTAAGTTGCCCAGGCTGGTCTTGAATTTGGAATCATCCTGCTTCAGCCTCCCAAACTAGTAGGATTATAGGCATGGGTCAGTATGGCCAGCTAGATTCCATATCTCTTATGGGTGGGGAACTGCAGCTGAGAAAATTTTAGGTCAGGCAGCCAGTAAACAGCCAGAGATCACCAAGAGCGCTCTTCCTCTTCTCTCTTCCTTTTTTCTAAATCAGGCCTTTGCCTTGTCCTCCTGTTTTTAGGTGGGTTAAGTGTGTCACATCACCTAGAACTTTTGCCAGTTGCTTCAGAGACTAATGACAATAACAAGGAGTCCATTTTAAGAAACAAGCATCTACAGCTGCACTGATGCTCATGGGGAATTTCCATTCAACCTAGTTATTTTCCTTCTAGGTATCTTCCCCTCAAAACTAAAGACATCATATTACAGTGGAGCACGACATCCATGTGTATAGCAGCACAGCTCATCATAGTTAAGTCTTGGAAGCAGCCTATAAGCCCATCGAGAGCTGAATGGGGAAAGAAAAGGTGGGATTTGTACACAATGGAGTACCATTCTGCCATAAAGCGGGATAAACATAAGTTATTTGTAGGAAAATGGATGCACCTTGAGATCATCATGTTAAGTGAAATCAATCAGACACGCAAGCTTTAAATGTCACATGACCTCTTTTATATAAGAAAAGCAAAGTATGATTAATTTAAAAACAAAATAAAATATAGACAACAGGAAACAGGGAGAGGCATCTTTTGCAGATGGGAAAGGGATCCAGAGATGGAGGGAGGAGGGAGGGAAAGGAAAGGGTACAGGAGAATGAAGCTGTGCTGAGCACTGGCACTGCCCCTGCGAGGAATGCACACAGCCTGTACTGCGGACACTCACCAACAGAGAGGCGAACAGAACAGAAAGAGCTGCACGTGCAGCTTGGTGCAAAGGCCCCGTGTCCAGTGCCTTGTGCTGCCACACAGCAGGCACAAAATATGAAACACTATGTAGGGTGCATTAGTAGCCTCAGTTCCAGGTGCCCACTGCAGTCTTGGAAGGTGTCCCTGGGGGTCAGGGGGGCTAATGTGTCCCAGTTCTAAGCCCTAGCCTTCAAACTGCTAGCTCCTGCCTCTGGAGCCTCTACTGGAATGAAGCTCCATGTGCTGGAGAACCGCTGGTACCTGTCTTCCCTGGTTCTGGATGTGGGAAGTCTAAAGCAAGGACTGTGTGGTGACTCCCACCCTAGAGAGATCCTGCTCTGCTCTTCCGCATCTAATGTGGCCAGGATTCCTGGGCAGAGGCATCATGGCTCCAGTTTCGTGGCCCTGCCTCTCTCCTGTGTCACATACAGCCTCTCCTGCTAGTGTCTCTCCTCTTGGAAGGTCACCAGGCCCACGGGACTGGAGTCGACCCTCATGACTGCATGTCATCAGTGACACCTGCAAAGAGCACATCCAAATCAGGTCACCTCCACAGATGAGCGGTTGGAACCTCCACGGGTCCTTCTGGGGGCACAGTAACCACTAGCTCCCCGCTGAGATGCAGAATCACTTGTAGCGATGGAGCAGGGGAACACAAGGTCATCCCTATTTAGAAATGATTCCGTTGATGTGTCACTGTGTCCCAACCTCAGGTGGGACAAACTGTAGGAGGCTGTCAGTACAAGTGGCAGAAACGGACTGACCTTGAAGTGTCCCCAGAGGTCATGTCTAAGGTGGGCTCAGGGCCAAGGAAGCCTTGGAGCCAGCTGGTTCTGAGGTCACTAGGTACCCAAGCTGAGCGCTGGGGGCCCTCTGGGAAGCCTGGCTGCCCCTCCATGATGCCCTGTGCAGGAGATAATGAGGGCAATTTCTCCCTTGAGGCTGTGCTGCCCTCGCGCAAATGAAGTCCCCTGCCAGCAAGGGCCTGGCACTTTAGAATGCAGGTCCCTGCACAGGGGCAGCAGCTGTTAGCAGCAATTTAGGCTGGGATTGACAGGCACCCCCGGGGGAGGATAGGCGCACGTGGGCAGGGGGAGGGGACACAGGTCCTCAAACAACCACATCCACAGTGACTTTGGAATAGCTTGCAGGGAGGCCCCTAAGCACTGCCATCCCCCCAGGAAATAACAAAGGGACCATCTGGGTCTGTGGATTACAGAAATCCTGAGATAATTAACTCACTCACTTAGTCAGGAGCCTGTAAGCATGCGCAGGAACAGGGTGGGGACCCGAGGGGGATGAGAGAGCCAACCCCAGGTGCAGTGACACAGGCAGGCACCGCCTGCTGTGCTGACACATGGGTGTGCAGGTGGGGTTCCCGAAGACTTTCAAGAGAAATGGAGGACACAGGGAGGGCAGCAGGTATTGGATGAGCACACAACATGCTCTGGACATGTGGTGTCCGGTCACTATGGTACAGGATGCATTTCCAGGCCGAGAGGGAAAGCTGTCCAGGGCATGCAGCTCAGGCTGGGAGCAGCTGGCCTTGGCTCCTTCCTGGGTGTGGCTAGTGACCTGAGAGGTGTCTGGTGCTTTCTGGGCCCAGGCTTCTGTGATTGCATGTTCTGCACATGTGCTTTCCAGAGTGTCAGTCACTGGCTCAGATGGACAAGATGGCTTCCTGGAGCAAGGACACAGGCTGTTTGGGCCCAGAGAGCCTGGAGCTGATCCCACTTGGGCTGTGGCACTTTGGGAAGAGCAGATGGGGACCTGGGGTGCTGAGTGGCTCCTCCTGTGACCAGGGTTACGGTGGCTCCCTTGGCCCACAAAGGGTATTGGACACAAGCCCCAGGGCTCTGGGGCCACAAGACTACTGTGCAAATGTAAAGGAGGACATGAGGAACAATTCTGTGGGCAAGTTTTGAGGAGTGGACCCCACCACTTACCCTCAGGACCTGGAAGGCAGGAAGGGTCCTTTGGCAAGGTGGTCATGGGGACAACTTTGAGGGCCCTGTTGGGCTATAGGGGCCCAGGCTGAGGCAGAGGGAGGCTGCACCTCCATGTGTCTATCCCCAGACTTGAAGGTCACATCCTTGAAAGGTTGTTTTCCCTGGTCCAGGCCTGGTGGCCCCAGTGGCCCAGGTGAGCTCACTGCTGTAGCCGTAGGTGTTGACACCTGGCTGCTGGCCTCAGCAGAGCTCATTCACTCAGGTAGAATGGGAAGGAACGGGTCCTCCTGCCCCAGTCACAGCCTCTCCTGGCTTTCCCTCCACTGTCTCTTCCCTGATGTCCCTGCCACCACTATCATATATGTGGCATGTGCAGGTGGCATGTTCTGTCTGTGTGTTTGTGTGCTTATGCATTGCATTTTACATATGCGTGAGTTATGAATATGTGGCATGCACTTCTGTTGAACACTTCTGACTGTGTGGTGTGTGTGCATGTGGGGGTGCTGTATATGTTTGCATGTGTATGGTATGTGGTATTAATGTGGGTCTGAGTACTGTTTGTGTGTGCATGTGTAGTATACATGGCTGTATGGAATAAGTGTGCACACATCTGTGTAGGTATGTGTCTGTGTGCATGCATGTCACACTGTGTTATACATGTTTGCATGTATATGGTGGGTATTTATGTGTGTCTCTGTGGCATGTGTGTGATGTATATGATGCCATGTGTTTTATATATATGTACACATGTAGTGGGTATGTGTGTTCATGCCTGTGTGGTGTGCTTGTGTGGTATACATGTGTGTACACCTGTGTGTGTGGGTGTGTGCTGTGTGCGTGTGTGCATGGCCCTTGGTGGTCTACACAGCAGGGCAGGTGGGGCTCAAGGCCAGCACATTTCTGGGCAGGTCCTGGTGATGTCCCCTGGCTCTGTCTTGGGTGAGGGCCCCTCTGCAGGGGCCCCTCCTTTATTCCTGGGCCTGGCTTCTGCATATGGCTGGGAAGAAGTGGCTGGGTCCCTGACTGCTGGGTAGGATGTGGGATGTGGCCCACCATGCACTGTGTGTGCCTTTTCTCTCGGTGCAGTTAGGGTGGGAGCTACTGCAGAGCACCACGCTCCTCAGGATTGGAGGGGCCCAGCCTGCCTTTGTCCTCGGCCATAAATCGCTGGCAGCAAATAGCATTTCCAAACAGACACAGGGGAGCTGGGGCGCAGTCTCCCTGGTTTTATTGCAGGTTTATGGGAGAAGGCAGAGCAGTTCTCAGCAGGTTTACAGGGGCATCAGAGGGTGGTGTGGAAGGCATCCCTGAGTGTGCCCTTCCCATTTGTCCTCAGCATCTTCCACCCAAGCTGCTGTTCAGCCTGCCACAGGGAGGATGAAACACCAGCCCTGTGGAACAGGGAGACACCCTATGCCTTCTTCCACAGAAAACTCACTCCCAGTGCAGACAGTTCTAGGCAGGCCCTCTACTGCCTTTTGCTTTTGGACCCAGGGTTTTTGTTGTGAGCTACATCCCAAGTCCTTTTTAATTTTAAGATAGGGTTTCATGAAGTTGCTAAGTTGCCCAGATTGGGTTTCAACTTGATCCTCCTGCCTCAGCCTCCTTGATTGCTGGGATGACAGATGTGCGACACCACACCCTACCTCGCTTTTGGTTTTGTGGGCTCTGTGTGCATCCATGGTTAGCACCTGTGTTACCTTTGGATGGGTAATTCCTACCCATGAACAGGTGTGGGTCTCTGGCACACAGCACTGTTCTGCTCATTATCACACTAGGTTTGGAATGGAGGTGCTTGCTGGGCTTCAGCTGCTACACAAAGTCTTTTCTGGCTGAAATTTGCACTGCTCAGGCTGCGGAGGAGTGCATCTGAAGAAACTTTCTCCCAAGAAGATGCGAATCCTCACATGGAGATTTCATCTCAGCTGGGATGCAGGCTGCTGGGTCACACCTGACCCTCAGAGCCTCAGAGCCTTAACCCATAAGTGGGTGTGACATTGAGGACCTGGGAGACACACTGTGAAGGTCAAAGTCCACTGTGGACAGAGCTCAAGGTCTGGGCATCAGCTCTGACCACACTTGGCATCTGTCAGTTGTAGCTGTACGCAGGCAAGACCCTTGGTCCTGGAGGACCCTGACAGAAGGGCACTGTGAGTGTGGCACTGCTTCTGACCCTGAGAGGTGGCTGCCCCTGGGGCTTGATTCAGGGCTGCACTTCCTGTCTCCCCGTGGCTGCGTGTCTCCCTCCTCTTCTGTTGAAGAGGAGAATGGGTGTGAGAGGCAGCAAGAACAAGACTGCACTCACGCCCGCCTGCCCTGTGGCCGTCACTAGAGCCCCTGGGTCTGGAATGCTGGGCACAGACCCTGTGGTCCAGAGCAGCTCGTGAGATGGAAGAAGGCGGGAGGAAGAGGCAGAGGGGAGGGGTGCCGGCTATAGCCCCTGGCTCTGTGTACTGAACCCCAAATGCCTGGCCTTGGGGAGCCCTGTGGGAAGACACGGTGGATACTTGCAGTTATGAAATGAGCTCTATGGCATCAGCTTAGCATGGAAAGGCCACACCCAGGTGGAGGCAGCTCCTAAGATCTGGCTCTCTGCACTTGCTCAAGTCTTTCTTGTTTGTCCATGAACAGAGTCATGGTCAGTGGGTGGCTCCTTTCCACTGTGTCTTGCTGTGCTTCTGTTTCCCTTCCAACTGCGGATGTGCATAATGCTGAGCACGAGTTCCAGTGAGGGCCTGGGGCAACTGTGTCACGGGAGTGCGTGGAGATCAAGATCAGAAGCAGCTCCGGGTGTCCACTGTGGGTGTCACCTCCCTGGACTTTGTGCATGACACTGAGATTTTCAGTGCCAGCCCGTGCCCCAAGACATTTGTCACAGCAAGGCAAGGAGCAGTGAGCTGCCCGGGGTGCCCATCCCCAATGGGCTCCCTATATATCTGTGAGCCTTGCATGGAGGGAGGAGGAAATCAAAGTCTTCCCACTCTTCCATTGTATTCTGGAGATGGCGGTGCTGGAATACACTCATGCACACAGGCAAATCCATACACACAGGCTTGCTCACTCACAATACTTGTACGCAGATACACTTGCACACATGCGTACTTGCATAAGGTGCACCTGTTTACATGCATGCACACTCATACACACTCATGCAAACATAAATGCACACACATACACACACTCATGCAAACACACCCATATATACTCACACACACAGGCACATCTCCAGGCACGCACACTCATACACACAAGCACATCTGTACACACAAGAACGCACACTCATACACACACACTCACACACACAGAGGAGACTCTGTTGCAGAGAATGGACACAGAATTCCTGTACAAAGGAAGCCTCTAAAGTCTCTTGAGTATGGCGCTGCCCCTGGCACTGGCTGGCTTGAGGACACTGGGATTCTAGGCTTCTGTGCCCACTTGAAAAGTGAAGAAATCAGAGCTGAGATCTGTGTCTCATGAGTCTGAGCAGTGAACAGGGGCAGACCTGCCCCCCAGTCTGCATGGGAGCCGGCTGAACAAGGACCAGTGGCGTCAAGTGCAGGTCAGGATGTGGGCATTGAGACCCTGCTCCAAGCTGTAGGGCCACATGGTGGACTACTAGCAAAACCTGGGAACTGGGCAGAGACCATTGTCCCCACAGCAGGAGTCCTGGTTGCTGTCCCTACTACCATGTGGGTGGACTCGAGAACCCAGCAAATCCCTCTCTGGCAGGACAGGGGCTCCTGCGGCTTTAACCTGGTCCCATTTGTGTGTTCGAGTGGCACTGGCACATCCTCTCCCAGCAGGCCTCAGGGCCTTCATCTGCAGCAGTGCCAGCAGTGCAGGGAGACTTCCACATGGAACCATGTGCAGTGCTATCTGTCCAATGAGGTCTCCACAGCAGCTGTGGCTGCTGGTGTTGAGGAGTCAATGCTCAGGTGAACAGAAGCTGCAGGCCCTGAGGAGATGGCTGAGTAGTGAGCAGCAGCTCCTAGGATCACAAGAGCAGAAGGGATGGGCCAGGTGTTCTCTGGGGATGGAGAAGCCAACCGAACTTCCCACATCCTGTGCAGGTTCCTGCCCTAGGCCAATGCTAAATCAATTTTATCCAGATGCGCCTGTCTCTTCCCTAATAGTCAGGAGTGGTCACAAGAGCTGGTTCATTGCCTCATAGGTTAGGGGGTCTCAAGCAGAGTCTGGGGATCATAGTTCTGCCTGTGTGCAGACATGCAGGGCAGAGCCTAGGGTACAGGGGTCCTGGGAGTGGCTCACTGAACTCACACAGCTCTTGCAGAGGCCCCGCATGTGAAAGCTGAGAAAGAACTCCAAGAGATGGTATTTGTCACGCCTGCCATGTCCCCCACCCAGACAGGGACAAGGTCCCCATGAGCCACCATTCAGAGGGGTGGCAGAGGAGAGCACTTCACCTCAGTTCTCAGGATGTCCCTTGCCATGGGACTCCCACTGTTTGAATCTTGTTGCCACCGTCCAGAGAGGTTGAGGGAGAGGAGAGGAGGACACTGGACATGAATAGAAGGGCAAACTCCAGGGTTTCTCTCTGAGACCCACTCAGTGTGAAACAAGCAGGGAAGCTGGGCAGAGTGGTGAGATCCTGCTTGGCTCTGAAGAGGGTCACCTCCCTGTGCCACCCTCAGTGTGCACATAGCAGTCTTGAGGATGCCTTACCAGCCCAAGACCAGCCCTAGACAGTGTGCATGTGGGTGTGCATGTGCCTTCATGCATGTGCACTCAAGACACACAGACAGACAGAGAGAGTGGGACAGCATCACAGGCTGTCACTTCTGCATAGAGGGAATGTGTGCCCGTATGTGACAGAGGCAGAGGGTGGGCACGGAAAGCTCAGCATGGTGCCATTGCTCCTCTGGGTGGCGCCACCTCCTCCACGCCTCCGCAGGGTGTGAACTGTGTGACAAGGGGTGCTGCAGGCATCTGTGCCACACCCTCTACACAGGAGTTGGAGGCGCCATCTGACGCCTGCTCAACGCATCCAGGAAAAGTTGGCTGTACCATCATTTGTGCTGCTCTGCAGGAGTTTCATGCAGAAGAGGGACTAGATCCAATCTGGCTGTGGTGGGGCCTTGCTTGTGCCTCTGGTGGGTTCTGCAGCCTCCCCTGTGCCCTGCACACATCCTACCGTCTCAGCCTGCTGTGGGTAAAGGGGACAAGGAGGTAAGCTGCTTTGGTCTCCACCTGATGTCTGCGAGCTCAGTTGGCAAAGGTGTAGGAAGGCCTTGGCAGATTTATGGGTCGAAATATATTTCATTGTAGCCAAGACATAGCCAAGTTAAAGTCATCGTGCAGACATGGGTACACAGCTCACCTTGTGCCCTTCTAGTGTCTCCCTGTTCTATCCCTTCCATTCCCCCTGTGCCCCACACAATCCACTTCTTCCTCCTCCTCTCTGCCCATGCAGGGGAGGAGGCACTGCGACCTTCACCCCACCACAAAAAGCTAAAGGACAAAAAGACTCATGCTGTGTTGAGTCCTGAGCAATAGATGGAAGATTCTGTCTCCCAGGGGATCTGTCACCAGGCGAGCAGCGATGCATAGTGGTGACCTGGTGTATGGACTGTGCTCCATTCTGCAACCTGGAGAGGACTTGTTAGGCCACAGCCATGTGCATTTTGCTCTGTGTGGGTGAATATGCTGGACTCCATGTGCACAAGTGCTTTCTGTCCTGTGCATTTGTGCCTGGGGCCACGTCTGCATGGACCTGAAGCTACATCTGCATGGATCTGAGGCCACATCTGTTCAGAGTTGAGGTCATATCTGCAGAGACCTGTGACAGATCTGCATGGAGTGGCTTGTTTCCCTGGGATGCAGCCCTTTGGGCAGGGCTGACTGGGTGTGCTCTCTTTTGCTCACGACATTAGGTGTGTTCTTAACCAGAGGAATCAATATACTGATGACAAGAGGTCAGGGAGACACTTGCTTGTCTGCCTCCTTCCAAGGCTGGTGTTAAACTGCTTGCTTCCAAATTGTACCCTGAGCCCTAGGGAACTGAGTGGTTTCTTGTTTGTATAAATACATAAAAAAGTAACTGTCCTTGTCCACTTGTCTCTGGAACAAAGTGCCTTGGGCTAGGTGACTTGTAATTAATAGAAATTTATTTCCTGCAGTGCTGAAGACTGCTCTCAGCTTCTAAGATGCTCCCTCCTTGTGGTTCCACGTGGCAGACAAGATGTGAGACCAGGAAAGTCTCTGGAGCCTTCTTAGAAGGACGCTCATCCCGTGTGGTGGATGGATCCCTTATGGCTTAATCTCCTCTCCAAAGTCCACCTATTGACACCAACACCTTGAAGGTGAAGTTCCAACACATATTTTGGAGGAATCTACACATTCAAACCACAGCACTCTGTTCCTCAGCCACATATATTATTGTTCCTCTCGCAGGCAAAATATATTCATTCCATCCCAATAACTCCAGCGCCAATGAGTCCTAGCTCATTCAGCATCAGCTCAAGAATCTAAAGTACAAAGTCTCAGCCAATCAAATGCACTGGAGATTCAAAGGTGTGTTTCCTTCTGAGGCCAATTCCCCTCCAACTATGGGCTGGTGAAATCAAACCTGTTTTGTGGGGCAAATAGGAGAGTCATTCTCATTCTAAAAGGAAGAGAGCAAATAAGAAAGGAAAGAAGGAAAGAAGGAAGGAAGGAAGGGAGGGAGGGAGGGAAGAAGGGAAGAGGAAGGAAAGGTCTTCAGCTTTAAAAATCAGAGTTCTGGGTTCTAGGCACACAGAGTACGTGGGTCCCATCCCCACAGCTTTGCACATAAGGCTGATACCCAAGCCTCCAGTCTTGCTCCACTAATGTCTCCCCTAGGGGGCTTCCTGCAGGGGCCAGACATTAGAGGAGCCTGGAGTTCAAGCTTAGGGAGCAGGTCAGGTATGGGTAGACAGTGCTGTGCAGTTGACAGCCCTGGACCGTCATCCTGCTGTCTGGGCCCTTGCCCTTGGGGTGGGTGATGAGAGGGACAGCCTCAGTGATATGTCCTGGAATCACTCTCCCATTCTCATGACCACTAGGGCCTGGCTTCTGTTTGGCTGACCCATGCTCACTTCTGCAGGACACACCCAAGACCCTGTTACCGTCTCAACAGGCTTTCTTCATTTTCCAATAGTAATTATCTGGGAATTTTCTCAATTCTTAAGTTCTACTTACCTTTTGATGAACAATTCTGGTGTTTAAAAATTTTTTTCTTTATTCGTGTTTTGCAATATTGGGGATTGAACCTTTGTACTGAGCTACATCCCCAGCCTTTGTTTTATTTTTTATTTTCAGCTAGGGTCTCTCCCTAAGTTACTAAGTAGTCTGCCCAGAATTGGCTCAAATTTGTGATCTCCCTATCTCAGCCTCTAAGACTGTTTGTGTTACAGGCATGTGTCACCATGCCTGGCTACGATTTTGCCTTTATGCCATTTTTCTCTTCTTCCATTTTTCTATGCGTCATGAAGAGGAACCAGGCCACTGCTTCAATACCGGCTCAGAAATTTCTTCAGACCATATGCAATTTGGTTGCTCAGGTTTTGTCTTTCACACCCCTGGCTGAGATGAGCACAATTCCGCCAAGGTTTTTGCCACTTTGTGGCTATCAGAGTACCCTTGGTCCCACTGCCCAATGGCACATTCCTGTTTCCACCTGAGCTTCCTCTGAATGGGCTTTGCTATGCATTTCTTTCCTTGACCACCTGAATGCTTTGCAGTAAGACTGGTTTTCTTGCGGCTCCCTCCTCAGCAGCCCCTTCATCAGAACTGCCTTTAGGGTCCAGCCCAGACTTCTGTCTGGAATAGAGTTCCACAGGTCCACCCTCTTCCATCACCCACTTCCAAAGTGACTTCCTTATGTTCAGACATGTGTTGCACCAGGGCCCCAGCCTTGGTATGGATTTTCTGTCTTATTTTGTTTGCATTGCTCTAAAGCGACCATAAACTGAGAGGCTTGTCAACAACAGAAATGTCTTCCCGCAGTTCTGGAGGTGGAAGTCAGGACCAAGATGCTGGCTGATGCTCGCTCACTGATGGTGCCTTCCCATATCCTGAACAGGTAGAAAGGGCCTGGAGTGTGTCGGGTCCTTTACAAGTGCCTTCATCTCATGATCAAGGCTCTGATGTCACCCCCCTAATCTACTTCTGGAAGCCCCTCTTTGGAATCCATCATGCAGGCTCAAGCTTTCAGCACAGGAACTTTGAAAGAAAGGCTGCCAGCTTTGAGACCACAGCAACCACATTTGTAGGCAAGTTTGGTTAGGGCTGGAGGCCTCAGCTGACTCTTCCATAGCATAACCATGCCTGCAAGGGCACATCAATGACACCATTTCTTACAAATTTACTGAGGAGTTTTTGAGGAATGGATGTGGTGTGTCACTGTCTGTGTCCTTGCAAGCACTGAATTTCTCCGTGACATGAAGCTGTGGAGAGTGGCAGGGCACTGGCCATGATACCACGGCCTTGGCAAGCAAGCACACTAATTTTCCAGTGATTTTGCACAAGCGTGCTTGTCTGGATCAAAGGGCATCAGCGAGCGCATTTTTATTTGGTTAGGATTTGTTCGCTGAGTTAGTAAACATAAAAGTTGTGTGGTAGCCAGAAAGCCAAGAAAGGGCTTCAGGACTTTCACCTTTGACAGCATTTCATCCTAAGAACGGAAAATTGGTATTATGGTTTGGGCCTAGGCTGCCGCCTCTGTTCGGTGGCAGTGGGAGGCTTCTGGAGGGTGATTGGCTCGTGCACTATACTCCTCAGTGCATTCACCTGTGGATGAGTTTATAGCTGAACGTGCTATGAGGAGCTGAGCCTGACTGTGTCATGGGGGGTGTGGCTTTTGTAGTGGGTCGATAACTGGTGGTCAACTTCTAACCCCCAGCTGAACTGAGTAAGCAGGGTGCTGGGAGGCCCCCCTTTGCATTGTTGCCAGCAGCATAAGAGGCAGACCTGGAGAAGGAAAAGCGTGGCTACTGGGAGTGGAGAAAGGATGCTGGAGCTGGTGGAAGCTGTTGGTTGCTTTGGAGGAGCTCGTCATGCTGGCTTTCCTGATGAACTTGGCTGTTTTCATCCTCCGAGGAGCTCAGGGCCTCATTAGCACTGAGAACGGCCTTGGTTCATTTTGGGGGAGGTCTGGTCCTCATTTTGAGCATTGCTTCCTTGCTCTGGAGAGGAAGCTGGTGCACTTCCAGTCTCTTGGAGAAGCTTGCTGTGTCTGTTTCCCTGATGGAAACTCAGCCATCTTGATCATTGGAGGAGCTCGGGACCTCACTCTTGCTGAGGATGGCTGTGGTACCTTTCCAGGGAGCTCTGGTTCTTCTGAGTGTTGCTTTCTGGCTCCAGTGCAGAGCCCTCAGCCTGTTAGCACAGATCCCTCATCCCGCTGGCACAGACTTCCTAGAGTCCACCACTGACCTTTGGGCCTTTGGAGTGCAGATCCATGAAAGAGGCCTGCATGAGACATTGTCGTGGGGTTCTGGGCCTCCATTTAGATTCATGGGAGGCACTGTTATGAGCTCTAGGTCTTCAGCTGGACTCACGTAGGACATTATCGTGGGATCCAGGCCCTAAACTGGATTCCGTGGTCTTAGTGTGTGGACAGATTTCCTGCACTCTTTTGTATATCGTTCTTTTGGTGACTATTATAAATAATCATATAAGGTGTATGTCCTGTATTATACTGTTCCCCTTGCAAAAATAAGCCTAATGCCAACACAGGTTTAGAAGATGTATCTTCTCTTTCTGCATCCTGGCTGCCACGACATCAGCAGCTCCCTCCACCAGGCCCCTTCACCATGTGACTCCTGTCTTGGAGCCAGCTTGCCATGGATTGAACCCACTGGATACTGTAAACCAATATAAACCTCTCTTCCTCTAAGTAGTGGGGGTTGGGTATTGTGTCTGAGTGGATGGGAAAGCGACTAAGACAGTTTGGGCTGTGGGATGGATAACATGGGCTTCAACCCCAAGAGAAGTCCTCACTTACACCGATACACACTTTCCCTGACTTCTGCTGGATATTCTCTTCCACAAGGCTACCCACAAGCCTGACTGAGACGTCAGGTAGGTGCAGCTATCAATGCCACTGAGACAGATGGCACAGGGTGAGGGGACTTGGCTATGGGAACTGTGGGTTCCACCTGGGCTCCCAGAAGCCTTGTGGTTCCATGGCAGCTCCAAGGAGCAGCACACAGGGCAGCACACAGGTCAGTGCCACTCACAGGTCAGGAAAGAGCAGGATGAGCCTTATGTCCTCTAGAGGCACCTGAGGTTGGTGGCCAGAGCACCAGCAAACTCTGACGGGTCCCTGCCCACAGACTTGGCCCGCACCCTGCTCCCAGCACCATCTGCCTGCTCCCGGCTGACGCTTTGTCAGCCTTCGCAGTGCCGTGACAAGCCTCGGGAAGCTGGAGCTTGGCTTGGCGGAGAGATGAATTTGAAAGCTTCCCTTGGGAGCCCCCCTTTTCCTGCTCCCCCTCCCGCCCCCTTCCAGGACCAATTTATCTGCCAGTCCAGCCTCCAAGTGGAGCTGGGGCCAAGCTGGCGGCCTGCCCATGCTTATCAGCCTCTGTGACCAGATGGCGGGAGAGCAGCAGGCAGCAGGCAGCAGGCAGGACGGGCTGGGGAGAGCCCGTTTGAGTGCGGGTGCAGCTGGGGTGGGGGACAGAAGGTTCTCCCTGGCCACAAAGGAGGCATGGGAGACAGGGACACACTGTTCCTGAGGGAGACACCAAGTTGCAGGTGTGTCTGTGTGTGCATGTGTGCACATGTGCGGTGTGCATGGGGTTGGGCATGTGTGTGCCTGTATCTGTAGGGTGTAGGATTTTGGGGCACATGCTGGGATGTATGTGTATGTGCACATAAGCATATATATGTAGATGTGTTTGCATGGGTGTGTGTGCATATGTGCCTGTATGTATGCATGACAGCACACATATATAGGTGAGCATGCATGGAGTGTAAATATGTGTATGTGTTCATGCCTGTGGGGGACACGCATGTGAATGCATACAAGTACACATGTAGGTGTGCACGCATGGGAGTGTGCACACATGAATGAGTGCATGCATGGGCTGTGCTTGCATATGCGCATGAGCACTTATACACAGCTGTGTGTGGGTGCACAGCCCTGTGTGGCAGAGAGGGGGTTAGCCGGGGCCCTGGGTCCTCTCTGGTGGTTTCTTCAGAGGCAAAGTTGTTGCTTGCTGGCAGGATACAGCCAGTGTCACTCATGTGTCCCCCTTTCTTGGTTTGAACCCTGTACCCCAACCTCTGGACCACAGAGCAGTAGAGAAACTGAGAAGAAAGTGTTCTCTGGGTGGGAGGGAACTCCTAGGGCCTCCCACTGCCACCGGACAGCCTCTCCCACCGCTCAGGGGAGCGTTCTGCAGCTACCATCTTCCACACTCCACAGAAATCTGGCTTTCTGGCTCCAACCACTCTCCCTGGCTCCCCTTCCTCCTGCTCCCAAGTCCTGGCCTCTTCATACCTGCTTCTTGCCCAGCCTCTGTCCCTGGCCCCCGCCTCTCTCCTGCACTGTAGGCCACACCCCAACTGCCCTGGCCCTGGATCCTCTCTGCTGGAGGCTCTGATGGACTCATAGAGCCCTGGATAATGTCTAGCATGAGGCCTTCCTGACGCCATCCCACACCTGCCCCTCTGTGGGGAGGACCCAGTCCCCATCACACCTAACCAGGATCCCAAGGTGGTGCTGCTGGCTCCCTGTGGCCCTCTACGCACCAGTGCTGAGAACCAGGTC
This sequence comes from Dinomys branickii, assembly GCA_004027595.1. Taxonomy (NCBI): domain Eukaryota; kingdom Metazoa; phylum Chordata; class Mammalia; order Rodentia; family Dinomyidae; genus Dinomys; species Dinomys branickii. Next base: position 76,797 of record PVLD010002786.1, read on the forward strand.
TGTGTCCTCCCTGCCTCTGTCCTTTCTGAAAATGGGGATTGGTCTGCCCTCTCCAGTTGGGTGACCCTGTCTTACTGTGCCCATTTCCCCTATGGAACACATAGAATCCATTCTCCAAGCCACCCAGAAGCTATGCCCTCAAGGTCTGTGCACTCCATGTGTAAAGTTCTCCCACACCAGCCCCCCTGCCCTGCATGCCTGCCAGGCGCCCCTGCTGTTCCCCACAACACCCACACACACGGCACTTGACTGCCTTCTCTGCAATCCCCACAAACCAACCATGGCCCACCTCAGCCATGGCATCACTGTGGCACCCACCCAACTCTGCTCAGACTGGCCCAGCTGGACAGCGAAGGGACACCTCTGCTTGCCACCTAGGGTGGAGCTGTCTTCACCTTCTGCACTCTGGGGGTGGCCATGTCCCTCCTGTTTCCCCTTGTTCCGCAATTGTGAGCCCCACTGCCTTCTGCCATCTTCTTTCAGTAACTGTGATTCTGGGAACTGCACCCCACCCCTGCTGCAAGTCCTGGCCTGTGACTCAGTGCTCTGACCATGTGTCTTCCCAGTCACTCCTGGAGGCCATGTCTCTGACTGGGCAGTTCTCAGGCCATGCCAAGCCTCTGTGTTTTCTTCTGTTGGAATTCCCGTAATAGGACCAGCAGCCTGGGGTTCTGCCCCTGCTCTGTGGCAGCTGGCTGCTGGCCATGAGAAACTTGGCTGCCCCACAGCCCATTTCTTCTCATCTGCACTGTGGTTAGATCAGGATGTTCTCTCCGGAGCTGGAGCTGCCTTTGAGTTTCTCACCCCTCTCTGTACCTATGAGCTCCTGAGGATCCTGTTCAAATGCAGATGCTGACTGGAGGCTGGGGTCGGGGCCTGGAATCTGCATCTCTAGAGCACCTCTGAGAGAGGACACTGGGCTTCTCCAGTCCCCCTGGACCTCTGTCCTCACACAATTCTCTCCAGATGTGGCAGCTCTGACCTCGTCCTTGTTTGTGCAGCTATGATAGGACACCAGGAATTGGGTGATTTACACAGAACAGAAAAGTATTTCTCAAAGTCCTGGAGGCTGAGGCATCCTCAGTGAAGGCAAGGCCTCCTCCCTGGGTCCTCATGCAGCATGGGGCAGGAGGGAGCCAGGACAGAGTATGCTCTGGTGTGGACAGAGAAAGGAAGCAAGGACCCACAAGCCCTTCCCACGGAGAGTGGGACATGCACGGGAGCTGGGCCTAAACTCAGTCCCAGGTGCACAGCCGAGCATTATTTAAAACACATGAATCAGGGACCTGGTCAGCAATCTCGGCCCTTTGCTTACTCTGTGGTGTTGACCTGAGCCAGCCCAGGAACATGGGGTCAGGGCCTCTGGTCCTAGGGCTCAGGCCTGGCACGTATGTGGCAGGAAGCTGTTCACATGATGGTTCATGCAGGGTGATAATTTCCATCTTGAGGGTGAGTCCTGCTGTCCCAGGAATCAGCCATTCATCTCCAGCGTGCAGAGAAACTGGGGATCTGCTAGGGAGGGGTGTGTGGCCAAGGCCTGTGTGAACCGAGGATAGAGAGCCTGTTCCTGTAGATCTCTGCCCTCAGTGGGGCTCTGTTCTACCTAAAGCAGCTGCTCTGCCCCTGCGGAGAGTGAGGACAGCCCTGCTGCTGATTTCCAGCTTCCTGTGTGTGTGTGTGTGTGTGTGTGTGTGTGTGTGTGTGTGCGCGCGCGCACATGTGGCTACGTATTTTATACAAATTTGAACGTGTGTTTACATGCATATTTAACAAGTACATATACACAGGTACATTTATATACATGTGCATATGTGTATACTCATATATATATGTATATATGTGTGTGTGTGTGTGTGTGTGCAAGTATATGTGCCTGCATATGTGTGTGGGTAGTGTGAGTTTACAGTGTACATGAGTTTATACATGTGTGCATTTAAATGTGTATGCATTCACACACGTGCACTTGTATGTGCATACATGCATGTATATGTGTTCACTCATGCCTATGTGGTACACATGCATTTTCAGATGTACAAATATGTGCATACATGTGGAGAGTGCACCATTCTTATGTGTGGGCAGCAGGGGCTGTGAAACTCTTCTGGGCTCAGCCTCAGCCCACTAGGTCTCTGTGTGTCACCTCTGGCTCTGTGGGGCATTGCCCAAGCCATCGGCTGCGCCATCCCTGTCACCCCTGTCCCGTTTACCCTCTATCCTCAGCTGCACCCACGCCAGGCTAGAGCCTCAGGTCCTCTTGGTCTGTGTGGGTTCCGAGACCCAGGATGACCCCACATGCTCCACAGGGGTCCTCGGTGGGGCTGCTTCCCCCTTCATTCTGTGTAGAGCACCTTCAGAATGCATCTGTATTTTAAGAATCAGGAAGTGGAAGAGGAAGGACAAAAGAAAAGAGAGAGAGGAAGGAGAGAGAGAGAAGAGAGGAAGAGAAGGAGGAGGAAGAGGAGGAGAGAAAGAAGAAAAAGGGAAAGGAGGAGGAGAAGAGGAAAAACTAGAGAAGAAAGAGACAGAGTGGCAGTAGCCGGCTCCCAACCAGCTGGCCCTAACCCAAGCCCCAGGAAAGCACTCCGCAGCACAGGTTCCTGGTGTGACAGTGGCTGGTGAACTTGCATTTGGACTTCATCCTGTCCCCTCAGATCCATCTGATCTGAAACTTCCCTGCGGACCCCGTGAGTTTGCTGTGGTCTCACTCTCTACCTGCCCCCCTTGAAATCGAGGACAGGCCAAGCTCTTTGCTGCTGTCTCTGCTCGATCCCAATGCCAAGGCCGTGCTCTGTTGCCCCTGGCTTTGAGCAGTTGCTGCCAGGAGAAGCCCGGGAGTCACTCCATGCTCCCCAGTGTGTTTGCCAGGATATGTAGGCTCCAGCTCTCCCACCCTTCTTCCCTGAAAGTCTCCATTTGCCCAGAGGATGCCTTCTGGATGTGCTGCCTGGGTGGGGCAGGTGGTGCCCTGTCCCCTACACAGGCCCACCCCGTGTGCCTTGGAGCCCTAGGCTGGTGTGGTGGCCTCCTCGATGGCGTCAGCATCCACTCACTTTCTAAACCCAGGAGAGGGAGGGTTTTCCATCCTGGACAGTCCAGACAACCACTACTGTACATTTATGGGGGCATCTTTAGAACAGAAATGGGGTCCTATTGTGAAAAGACAGAGGTTGCTCTGGCCCTGCAGCCATCCGGCACCCTCCAGAATGTGTCTTGGTTGCAGCCAGCCAGCCCATCTGTAGTTCCTCCCCTCCCCAGTGAAGCTGGTATTGGCTTGATAGAGAAATGGTAACCCATCAGAACAGTGTTGAAATTGAGCAGAGTTCCAGAGTGTTAAATGGTTTGGAGATGCCTCGGGTCATCCTGGCAGGCAACCATGGATTCCATCAGACATCGGGATTTAAGGCAAAGGACTGATCTGTGTAGACTGGGGCCTGTAACCCTCTGAGTGAAAGGCATCGGGAAGGAGAGGTACAAACCTCGTGCTGGAGTCTCATTCCCCAGAGACTCAGAGGCTGGGGGCTCTAGTGCCCCGAGCTGGCGTCACCCTCTCCATGGAGCTGAGCTCTTCAAACTGCAAACATCGTGCCCACCTCCCTAATGCCGGGCCACCAGCCGTGCACTGTGGAGACCAGCTGCCTGGAGCGCCTGTTCTCAGATGTGGGCAGAATGTGAATCTGCCATGTGCTTGTGGATAAAAAAACAGAAAGCAAGCCAGCCTGCTTTTCTGTCTGTTAGAAGGAGCCTAACATTTTCACAATTGTGTGGAAGTGCTGTGCTTCCAGCCCAGACCCTTTCCCAGGGCTGACTGCTGTCCATTGTCCATCCTTTTAGGGGTGGCTTCTGGAGACCCAGGGTGGGGGTTTCACCTGACCATAATCCAGGAAAGCAAAGGGAACTGGACAATAAAACAAATCTGGCTGGGCGTGGTGGTGCACGCCTATAATTCCAGCACTCTGGAGGCTGAGACAGGAGGATTGAAAATTCTAGGCCAGCCCAAATTACACAGTCAGACCTTGTCTGAAAAAACAATGAAGAAAATACAACAGATCTGGAGTCCTGGGGGCTCTCTGAGGTGCGGCCAGTGCGGGATCTCACCTGCACCCCACCTACCCTGAGCTGCGCACCACGGCGAATGCCCCAACCACTCTGTCCATTCTGTGGAAGAAGAAAAGAAACAGTACAGGTGGGTTGGGTCACATGCAGCCTCTGTACACCAGGATAGCAGGGCTTGCGTGAGGGTCTGCAGCCCCTAAGTCCAGGGCCTAAAGCTGCAGTAGCTACAAAGGTCTCAGCCTTCACTTGTAGGGGGAAATCAGGTGGAAGTCACTGACCTCAGGACAACCCTGTCCTTTCCAGCCACTGTCCTCTCCATGGAAGGTGGGGACAGGGACCTTGGGCTTCTTGCAAAACAGCACCCCCCTTTAGCACCAGGCCATCTAGGGGCAACACTGTGTCCTTCCATGTTTCCTGTTGTGTCCCCGCCCTAGGACCTCAGGATGTGGCAGTTGTTGGAGATGTCCTTGGAGGAGATGATGGGGGTGAAATGAGTGTGACCCTAGAGTGTTATGATGGTGTCCTTGTAAGAGGAGGTGATCAGGATACAGACACACAGAGGGACAGCCAGACTGGATGCAGAGAGCCGACAGCCACAGCAAGCCAGAGAGAGAGGCAATGAGAGGAACTGGCCTGGTCCTGAGCCTCTGGCGTGTCTATGGCCATGTGGCTTGCATCTAGTGCCCTTGTGACCACAGCCACAACTGAGGATGGGGCAGGTTGACCCCCAAGTTGGTGGTAAAGGGCCAGGCTGGGGGGAGGCTTGCATCCCATTCGAGGAATGGACCCAGCAGCCATACGGAGATAAGCTTGGGCCACAGAGCAAGGCCACATGTGCAGCCTTGGTCAGCATGTTCCCTGTGTTCCTCTGCTGGGCACTGAAGACTTCTGTTGGCCACTCTCTGTGGGGTCTTCTTGTGAGAGACAGCTCCTGTCCTCCAGGAGCAGAGGACCTGGCCCCAGGCCATGACCCAGGGCAGATGGTGACAGTGTCTGCACAGTGCTGGGGACATTGAGATCCAGTAGTGGGGACCAGAGCACAGACCCCTTCATGGACCTCCTCCTTGCCTACCCAGCTTGCATTTATGAAGACAAAAGGTCATCATGCCTCCCAGTTTAGGAGGTTTGGCCCATAGTCACTCATCCACACTGTTCTGGGCTTGTGGCTGCTCTTACAAATCATCACTGCATTAGTAGCTTCAAGCAACAGAAATGTTCGCAGCAGTTCTGGGACCACAGGTCCAAACTTAGTTTTAGGCCAGCACGAGGGTGTTGGCAAGGAAAGAGCCCCCTTATCTCCCCAGCTCTGGGGACAGCTGATGACCTTGAGCTGAGCTGTGCACAGCAAGCCCCACCCCTGTGCTCACTTGGCCTCCTGGTCCGTGTCTGAGCAGGCCTTCTGCCTCTGTGATAAGGATGCCTGTGTTAGGGCCCACCATGACACTATGTGGGGTCACATCTGCAAAACCCTCTTTCCATTTTCAGCGGACAGAACCTGTTGTCCTTGGAACCCTCACATACACAAGGGCTTGAGAAGGCAGCACCACAGAACAAAAGGCTGGAGGTTGGGAGGATGCAGTCCTGTCCCTGTAGGAGAGGAATTGGATCTTCCCAGCCTGCCTTGCTTCTCTGAACCTCAGCTTGTCCTTCCGTAAAGTGGGGATAATACCACACCTGTTCTTGGGTCCATGCTTGGGTTTAGGAAGGAATGCATGTAAGGAATTAGGTACAGAGCCTACACCAGCCACGCCAGGTTGATGCTGTTCCTTCTCTCCTTTCCATGGATGGATCTTTTGGGACTGTCCCATCCTCACCTCTCTGGGAGGTGACCCGCCTTGCTCACCTGTGTTGTGTGGACCTGAGATTTACAGTAGGATCTTCTGGGGGTGGGGGGAGAGTGACACAGAAAAATGGCAGGCCCACCTGGGGACCAGAGGTGGCCTCAGGGTGAAGAGGGACTGGAGACAGGGGCCCAGGCAGTGCAGAGCAATCACAGGGAGCCCTGGCCTGTGGCTCCCAGGGCTAATGAGCCAGCGCAGAGCCTGCAGATTCCCCTCTGCAGTATGAGTGGCTGTGAATCTGCCTCCCTGCTGAGCTTGGCTAGCTGCTCTCCGCTCTCCATGGCAACCGGGGAAAGGGGGCCAGGACTCTGAGTGTGTGGCAGCGTGGGCGCTGTCTGCAGGCAGTGCACTAGGAATGCGCCAGCAAACCGCAGCCCCAATTCCAGCCTGGCACACCACACATCCCTGTCACCCTCACCCGGGAGCTCCTGAAATATGGCACATCCTGGCACCTGTCTGTTCCTGCAGCAGAAGAGAAAGCAGGGACAGTGAGGCAAAGTAGTGCCTCTGATGACACATGGTGAGTTCATAGGAGGTCGGGCTGGGACCAATGCTGAGTCTTCTAAAGTCTGTCCTCAGGGAGCAGTGACCTTAGGCATCCTCCTGTAGTCTTGGTTTGTGCTCAGGTTGAATTCACAAAGAGGCATCATTGAAATCCCAGCCAGCAGTGAGATCCTGAGGAACTAGGACATGTCCTGGGTTCTGGGCAATTTTAGGAAACCCAGGAATTCTGAGGACATCTGTGCACCCTGAGTTCATTTCAGGCCTACCAGTATATTTCTTAGTAAGAAACTGCTAAAGTGCAAGTGGCTTGTTCCACAGGCGTCCAGAAATCTCCCCATGGAACAGATGATTATAACAGGAAGGGTTGCAGAGCCCGAGACCAATGAGCCCAAGGGGGACGGAAGTTATAGGTCTGGGTGCAGCCAGCTGGTCATCTCTCCTCATGGTGGGCACCTCTTGCCAGGCAGCTCAGTGTCCCCAAAGCCAGCCCCATGATCTGTTCTCACATTGAAGCTTTCATGACATCAAGGGCTACCTTAGTGGACTCCCCAGATTGGTGTTTTATGCTTTCCACCAAAATTCCCAATTCTGTGGCTCTGCAGACTTGCGTTCCCTTCTTCTATGTGGCATTATCCTGGCTATTTGGAAATGCTTCTAGGTGTCCCTTCGATCCAGCGCTGCCCATGAGCATTTCAGAATGAGGACAGGCATGGTCCCTGCTATTGGCCTGGGTTCTGGTGTCCCATATCAAGGTCTGGGCACGTTGGAGTATCCTGCTCACCCCTTGGGCATGAGATGAACCAGAAAGTTGTCACGATGTAAGGTCAAGAGGTTCAGGTAAGTAGCTGCCTACCATGTAGGAGGTGGACCCCAGAGATGGACATAAGAGAAAAGCACAGAGTGTGTGACAGCCTATAGTGTGTGACAGCAAAAGGGCATCTGAAGTCACAGCCATGGAGAGCCCCGCTGTGGGAAAGAGCCAGGGGCTACCCTTGCCTGCCTTAGGGCAACTCATGATTCCTCTTGCGTGGTTTCCAGAGGGTCCTCCACTTTAGCATGACTGTCCACCAGGGCTTGTGGACACTTAGCTAGCAGGTGGTCCCTTCTCAGGTAGGTAGCGCTGTTTCTTGACACATCACACTGGTGAAATCTACTTGACCATCCCAGCATTCCCAGAGAGCTGCTCTTGGCCAGGCTGCTAATGGTGATGCCAGATTCAGTAGAGACCAATCTGTGCCTTGGACCATGGGGCCCCAGTGAGGCCCTGCATGGGCAATGTGGGGAGCTGGGTCTCCACATGAGGGCTTCCCAGGCGCATATGTGTGCGGCACACCTACGCATGCAAGGCTGTGACAACTGCACTTCCCCCTCCTTCCAGAAATGATCCCATTCTGTTTTACATTTTCAGGCTGATCGGTGACATGAGATGAAACCAGTTTGTAATCATCTGAAGCCTGGAGCCTGGGTAGGTTTTTCTTAAGACCCCGTTGGCTTTTTCATCAGTGCAGATTCCTCCAGGATTCTCATGCTAAAGACTCCTGTGTTTTGGCTTTAGGTGTTCAGGGGCGGAATCCATCTCTGTGCAGTGAGCCATCCCCTGGGCTGTGGGTGCCCAGGACAAGCTACTGGCCACTGCCCACCATATGTAGGTAGGGTTTCAGAGCTCCCACTGCTTCCTACGTTTTGGCTCAGGACTTCTTGATGCACAGCATGGAGCAATAGAAGAGGTGCAGGGAGGCTGAGGCTGAGGTCGGTCTCATTGGAGCTGGGCTGTGGATGAGGAAGTGGTGTGGGGTGAAGCCCAGGGACACACATCCACCTCATTCCCTCACAATGCTGCTGCCTCTGTCTCCTCCAGGGGGACCTTGGACCCCTCCACCTGTGCAGCTGGCACCCAGGTATACAGAAGGAGCTACAGGTGGAGGGGTTCCCAGGACATGGTCTAAACTCCTTCTTGCAGCTGGAGGTCATGTTAGCAGTCACAGGTGCCCATGGTTCAGAAACCCAAGGTGCACCTGTTTGGGAAACATGAGCTCCCTGCCTCTGGCATCACCCATGGGGGCATCCATGCATCGTCTGCCTTGATCCTGTGACTGCAATTGCTCCTCTCTCAAGGGTGACAGATTTGTCCAATTGAAAGTTGGAGATGAGGTCTGGGGACTCCCCTGCCCTCTTCCCCCAGGAGCTGGTCCTCCACTGGTATTTAGAACAGATCAGCATGAGAGATCACAGGTTCTACATTGTCCATCCGGAATCCAGATCAGGAATCAGAGCCTCCTTCTGACTGGTCCCAGGTCCCTGTGGTCCTTGATTGGTTCCAAACTCTGGCAAATGTGGAGGAGAAGCTCGTGGTTCCCAGTAGCACCCAACACTGCCAAACGGCAGTCCTGGCATGGGTCACTGTCTCCAGCCTCGGGCACGGCCCCTTGAGCCCACTGCTATCACACCCGGGCTTTGCTGGTTAGGGTTTATTTTTATGCTCCTAGTAACATGCTCTTATCAGGCTTCCACAAGAGATGTGTGATCTTGGGCCTCACTGGTGCCAGTGTGGGCTCCGCCTTCACCAGCCTCCTCTCTGATCTGAGTCCTGTCAAGGTCATGCTATGCAGTCAGGTGACACTTCTGCCAAGGCCCGGGCTGCCCTCTGACAGTGTGGCCACAGTGCCCGCCTAAGCCCTGGTGCCCTTTGAGCAGGTCCCTTCCCTTCCTGTGCCACTCTGCATGACCATGTGCCACTGTCAGGGGCTGACATTCCCTGGATGGATCTGCTGGTCAACAGGGGAATAGAAGGCAGGGAGACACGCAAAGGCGAGGCATGTGTCTGTCTTCCTTCCCAAACTGGAATCCTGATGAATTTATGGAGACACGGAGGTTCCAGAGCACAAAATAAGGATCCACAGAGCAGGACGGGGGTGTTAGGGTCCCTGCCAATGCTCACACTCCTGCCACCATGTGCACCGTGACCCAGGGTCTCTCACTCCACACTGGCCCCTCTGGGGCACTGCAGGAGAGCCAATTCCAGATCAGCCAACACTCCCCTCCCCTAGACAGAGCCTCTCCCTCAGCAGCAGGGACCAGTGGTAGGGCCCTGGCCTGGGTCAGTGGCAGCATAAGTCCTTCCTTTAGAATCAGGCAGGGCAACCATGGGACCTACAGTGTCCCCACTATGCAACTGATCTGCATCTCTGAGGAGAATCCATATCCCTGTTCTCATATGCTTTCTACCTGGATACAGCTGCTTTGAGGAGTATGACACTGTTGAAGTTTGCTCCCCCAAATCCCCACACTCATTTTGAGACAGACAGAAGCCAAGGCCAGCTGGGTGGGTGTGCACTGTCTCTGTGTTGTTGAGGCATCCAGTGTCTGTTCACTGCCCTCCCCCTTGTCTCAGGGCTGTGGTTGAACCAGAAATCCATAGAAGTGGGACTTGGCCAGCTGGTCTCAGTGGTGCATGCCTGTAATCCTGGCACTTTGGGAGGCTGAGGCAGGAGAGCCAAAAGTTCTTGTCCCACTTAGCAAAACTATGTCTTAAGAAAATAAAAGGACTGGGGTGTATCTCAATGTAAAGGCCCTGGGTTCAATTGCAAGTGTTGCCAAAAAAAAAAAAGAACTTTATTAAGAGAAAATTACAAGGTCATGAAGCCTCACTGCCAACCCCACGCTGAATTCTACATAGTGAGTAATTTCTCTCCTGCATTATGGGAAAGGCATCAATCCACTGCAACCCCTGAGGCTTCTGTTCACTTGACTTAGATCTAGGTAGAGGTTAGCTCTCCATTCTTCCTTGAATGTATAAGAGAAGAGTGGTTTTTCAAGGTTAATCACACCATTATTGATGAAGTAGTCAAAGTCTTTGTAGGTATAAAATCCAATACACAGTTGAAATTGAAGGTGGCAGGATGACACTAGATGAGCTGGGAGACGTGACTTCTGTCCACGAATCCACGTGACAGCCACACCCACAGCTCCCATCCACCAGGAGGGCACAATCCCCGGTACTGCAGAATCACTAAGACACAGGCTTCTGTGTTTCTTTGCTAGAGTGTGTGGTTCCATGTGTGATGTTTAAGAGAATCAGAGAATTTGTAGGAGGGAGGATTCCCATGGGGCTGGACACGTGTAGAGTGTGGGGACAGTCTCTGAACAAAGGCAGGCTTCCTTCTGTACCTATAGGTGCTGACCTAGGTCAGGTGTGTCCTTGCAGGCATTTTGGCTCTTCAGGGGTGCTATGGGCAGAATTTTCGAGCCACCCTTCATGATGCCATAGCACACAGTGACTCAGGAATGCATTTGGGAAAGGTGGATCCCAGGATCCTGTCTAAGCTTGACAAGCAGAGCCCTTGGGAACTCGGCTCTCAGTTAGATCTGTGCTATGCTCAGCATGGCTTTTCATCTGGGAGAGGGGGGGAGAGGTGGCAAGGGGAACAGAGTCCCTCATTAATGCTTCCTCAAAGGACTGGCAGTTAATGACATCATGTAGGTCTCTCATCCTCAAATTTATCAAAAGTGGTTGCAAATAGAAGTCTGTTTTACTTTTGTATTTTTCATTTGCCTACATACTCTCTGGTGAGTGCTGTGTGCCCAGAGCGGTACGGAGAGCCAGTCCTTGTGGATCACATGAGGTCGTGGACACCATAGGGATCTGTCACTCTGTCCCTGGGGGTGGAGAGGTCCCCAGGGATGCAGAGGCTGTGTTGGTCTTTGCATCAACGAAGTCTCATCGAGGCTCTGCAATTAGACATTAATGGTGGAGATTTCTTAAATATTGCCTGAACCCATACGTAGGGTGAGCTGAGGTTGGGATTTGAAAGATGTACCTAAAAGTCCAGAGAAGCTGAACAAGTATTTTCTGAGGGCCGCAGTGTTCTATGTGACAGGCCTTGAGCTCAGTAGTGTTTGACCCCAGGTGACAGCCTTATGCAGCACATTTTGTCCTCAGGATGTGGTTTTATCTGTCCGAAACCTATCTCATTTAGGCCTCAAAGAATGGTTCCGTGTCCCACTGTGTCTCCATCTGGGGAGCTCTGGTGATGTGAGTGCACCCCCCTCCCTCTTTCTGCCTGTTGCTCTCAGGACCCTCAACTAAGCAGTGTGCTCCTCAGTTCGATTCAGTTCAGACCAACAGTTGAGCATTGTATTGGTCACTGTGGTTGCATAGCGAGTTACACCACAGCTCAGGGGCTCAAACAAAAGCAGTTAGGGCAGATGTTTCCTAACCTAACGATGATGCTACAGCATGATAAACGCACCGTACCTTACACATCATCCACAATCTAAAATGTGCCGGATGCATGTAGTGTACCCAACATCCTAGCTCAGCAACACCCCACCCTGTAATCTCTGCGGCTTCCCCTCGTGATTTCAGGGCCCTCTGGGAGCTGCTGCCATAGCCCAGAATCACATATAGCCAGCCTGGAGAGAGATCCACATTCGGAATTCCATGCAGGGTTTAATGAATGTTTATACCTTCCATACAATTGTGAAGTTGAAAAATCATATATAGAAACAGTGCAGATCAGGGGCATCTGGATGTTAGTTTCTGTGGCTGAGGCTGCACTGAGCTGCAGCCCTCTCTGCAGAGCTGAAGGGGACCATACTAGCCCCCCAGGAGGGAAAGACCACAGTCATTGTCCCTCTGTGACCTCATCACAGACATGATGCCTGTGGATGGTTTGGTCTTGCTCTTTTTGTTGGTAAAGAATCAATCCCAGCCCTGTGCAAGGCTGGGCAGGGGGCAGAGGCATGAATGCTAGGGCCATGGACACCACTACTTACACGCCTGCTGTGTGCTGACACTATGCTCCTGCTGGAGTCCCGGGGCTCAGAAGCCTCAGTAATTTACTCCAAGAAGAACCTGGACCAACAAATGTATTTTGCTATAGTATTATAGTATTATAAGCACAGTAGTATAAATACTAAGAGTACAATGGAGGCTAAGAGGAAGAACAACTCAGCTCAAAGGGTGGAGAGAGAAGCCAGAGGGCTTCCCGGAAGAGGTGAAATATGGACTGATACTTGAAGAGTAAATAAATAACCTGACTCAATTCCTGGAGGGACTGACTTGGCTGGCAGCTCCAGAGTTTGGGAGCTCCTGTTCCTCCAGGAAATGTCTGCGTTTCTCGTCCTAATGCCCCAGAGAAGTGGCTGAGGATTAGCATGGCTGAGCACTGTGCCTCACTCTAGCAGCACTATTAATATTGCATGTAAAGGAGCATTGTTCCCGCAGAATGTCCCAGTCAGCTCGCATTATGCTCTTGCCAAAATACCCTTGTAAACATCAAATTTTGAGAAAGTGAGGGGGAATTATGTTAATCATATTCCTAAGAGCACTCAAGCAAAGGGCTGTTTATTGAAAATATTGACGTGATGAAAAAACTGCTGGAATGATATGGCTGGGGGCTTCCCAGGACGTCACCATGGGACTGCAGGGGCGCTCGGCTTTGACACAGGGCTGGGCTGACAGGCTGTGCTTGCCTGCAGGGACATAACTGCAACCAGTCACACTGGCAGGAAGACAGGCTCACCAGGGAGGTCACTCTGGTCTGGGTGGGGCTGTAGGGCGTGTCCCTCCCCAAGATGGGGTGATGGTGGCCCAGCTCAAGGGAAGGGGCTGCTCAGCTTCTATGTGGCCAACAGGCTCAGAGGAGGTGTGCTGGGGAGACACTGTCAGGGTCAGCTCCAGGACCCTGCACTTCTCCCCTCCAGCCGTTCTGCCTCCTCCCAGTATGTACAGCAGGTGTTTATGAGATGGGACTGAAGAATACAGTGAGTGTTTAAATTCAAAGAAATGTATTACGGTAAATGACACATTGCTGGGAATCCCCTCAGAATCCTCTCCTTGCTTGGAACACTCTCCTTCCGTCATCCTTGCCACTTCCTGCAGCCGCTCTGGAGTCCTCTTTCCTGAGGGTCTTTAGCTATGCTGTCTTAGTTGCCTCAATGTCCTGAATGGATTCAATACATTTCCCTTGCCTGGTCATTTTGTCTTTGAGGAAGAGCCAGAGTCACATGATGCCAGATCTGGTAACTGAGGTGGGTGATCAGCTCTTTGTAGCTGCTTGGTCATCTCTTCCTGTGTGGCTATCTGGTAATCTGGGTGCATGGTGGGAGAAAGCTATCCCTGTAATCCTGAGATCCCCATGTCCCCCCAAAACTCACAGACAGAATCTAAAGTGATCCCCTGGGGTGAGTACCCCCTTCCTACATCAGTCAGCAGGGCTGAGCCTTAAGTCATTGATCTTTGAGGGCCATCTTTCTGGAAGAAGAGCTGTTCTTTACATATAGCCACAATGGAGTACTGCTTTGTCATAAAGAATGGTAAACTTAAGTCATTTGTAGAAAAATGGGTGCACATGGAGAGCATAATGTTAAATGAACTAAATCAGACACATCAGCTTAAAAATCATATGGTTTCTCTTTTGAGAAATCTGAAGTATAAATAAATCAATGATGGGGAGGTAGATGTCCGACAGATAGGAAGGGGACTAAGAGATGGAAGGGAGGGGAAAGGGCCACAGAGGATGGATGGTAAAAGAAAGAAGCTGTGTTGTGTCCATGTACCAACTGCCCACAGCAAATGCCATGAACATGGACTCATGAAATATAAAAACTGGCAGGGCCACGTGGTGAGCAGGGCCACACTCCTAAGGGATGTGGGGCAGGCTGGGTTTGGGTGCAACCACCTCCATGACCCCAACCATTACCCCACATGTTGTTGTCACTGTGACTTAGGGAGAAGAATGAAGAAGGTTTCTGGCTACTTGGGGATGTTGGGGTCACAGGCTATTGTGGGTTTTCTTCCTTTTTCATTCCCTAAATTTTCTGCCATATGCAATTGTGGCTTCCACAGTGAAGGGATCCAACAAGGTTCTTCCATAGATGAAAGCCCCTTCTGTCCTTCAGTACTTCCGAAAGGAAAGCTTTGCAGGCCCCAAGAGACACCACAGCCGCTGGGAGTCTGCGTGAGACTGTCGGGTTGTCCAGACCTCTGGCCACCCACCAAGGCAGGGAGATGGGGACACAGTGTCAGCTGGGTTGGGTTCAGGGACCACATACCCAGTAGAGGCCTTTCCATGGGAAAATCCTTGTGACCCGTTTAAAAATACTCTATTCAAACCAGCACAATGGCTGGTATTTATATTTGGTTAAAAATAGCATTTTTTTTTATTACAGAAGAACTTAGGGGAAAAAAATCCTGAAATTTATAAGAAATACATAAAGGGAAGACATTTGCAGAAGTCGCTGATTATATACTTGTGCAGAGCTGTGGGGACATATTTATTGTGTTGTTTGAAGATTCGTTGTGAAACTCGGAGATGAGAACAATGGTCTATAACAAAACCATCTGAACGGAAGTCTGTGGCAATCTAGAGAAAACAGCCCTGGAACCAGGTTGTGCTCCCAGCCCCAAACCCCGGGAACATGCCCTCTGAGCTCACAGGTCTTCAACAACACCTTCTCTGATGCTGTGTTGCCAAACCTGTTCCCTAAGCACCCTCTGCTTCTTCCAGTGATTCTAACACTCCTGCCCCTCCTGGCCGGCTTTACTCCTGGCTTGCTGGACCTGCCAGGCACGCACAGGTTCTCCTGAGCTGGCTGGTGGCCCTCAGACGCTCAGGGGCTCTAGGGCATGAGAAGCAGGGATCTTGGGTGATAAAAGTGCGAGTAGCAATGCCTCCACAGACAGCTTGCAGAAGCATCAACAGAATAGCTTTTGTGTTTTTTTATTTATGCAAGGAATGATCACAGCATACAGTGAATATTTAAATTAAAAAATGTGTTGCAGAAAAGAGGCACTGCCGCGAATGTCCCTCAAAATCCTCCCCCTCACTTAGCACACACTCATCCCATCATCCTGGCCACTTCCTGCTGCTGCCCTGGAGTCCTCTTTCCTGCGAGTCTTTCTAAGGTGTGACGAGAAGTATGGTGAGTGTTGCTGCTGAGCACCATGCAAAAGAAGGGCAGCCCCTAAAAACATGACACTGCGTCCTCACCAACCTCAGTCACTGCATCTGGCACTGTGCAGCTCCTGGCTCTTCCCCACAGTCACAATGCTCTTAAAAGGGACACATTTTGAATCAGTTCAGGACATCAGGGCAGCCAGGACAGTGCAACTAAAGATCTTCAGTAGGGCTGTATTTTTTTTTAACTATAATATTTAAAAATATTTAAACATTCATTATGTTTTTAAACCACAACTCATTTCTCTCCGTACCATAAGACTTGTTTTTGATGTCTTGGTCTCCGCAACTGTGTCCTCAGAGACATGGTTAAGCTATATGCCACACACTTGTCCCCTGGAGCTCCCTCTCCTCCCAATTCAGGCTCCGCCGGTAGACAGGATTAGCCAGGCCTACCACCTTTGGAAACATGCCCAGGTGCAGAGATATCCCAGGTACCAAAGTGGCTCAGCTCCGGGGCCTCCAGCAAGGACCTGGGCAGGAACCGCAAGGGCCCAGCCTGTGGCCAAGTTATCCTGAATGAGCCATTCATAGACGGGCAGTGTGAGCTCTGCACAGTAGGGACCAGGTCATGCGCCCATTCCCAGAGCCACAGACAAGGCAGCCTGTCCTGCAAAGACTAATAGAACAGGAAGGAGGGGTGTTTAAAACAAGAAAGATGAGAGAGAAGAATAGACCCTGGAGGAGATGCCCATTAGAACACTGAGAGAAGATCCCTTTTCCTTGGGAAAGCTGGAATTTGGGTGACTCTCAATAACTATTTGTTGAATGAATGAATGACAGAGGAAGCAGTATGATAGAATTGGGATTCAACTCAAGTTTTTTGGCCTCAAATTGGTTCCTCTGCCCATCTGGCCCGGGTGTTCCCAGCCACATGGCTGTCTATAGCTGTGACTATGCACCCAGAGCTCCCAGGTCATGCAAAATGCTAATACAGAGTACCTGTCTCATTAGAGTGTGTGAATATTCATCAAGTGCTTCTCTGGATCAGGAAAATGCATTTGCCACCTGTGGCAGAGACCCACGCCTCTCATCTGCTGAGCTGTTCCCCGGTGTCCTAGTTTTCTCTTCTCAAACCCTTTTCCCAGCCTCCTCTGTGGTGGGAGAGATCTCCCAACTACAGGGAACTTGTGGAGCGGGGATTAAATGGCCATGAGCTGCCTCTGGGGGAGCGTCATTCATGTCCCCACACTTCTAGGGGCCTCTTTAACCAGGGCCCTGCATGACCACTGTCTTAGTTACTTTCTCCTGGCTGGGACACAATCCTCAACACCCACAAGTTAAAAGGGGAAAGGTTTACTGTGGCCCACAGTTGGTAGAGGTTTCAGCCCACAGCCGGCTAGCTGCCAGGCAGGGCGCCATGGCAGAGGGGCCTGGCAGAGGAGAGACAGCTCATGGGTGGTGAACAGGAAGCAGTGTGCCCTGCTTCGTCTCTTCCCTTTCTATCCCATCCGGGCTACAAGCCTACTGGCCTGCTGACCCCAATTCTATTAAAGGGGTCAGAAGTACATTCTGACTGAGCCTTACACTTGTGATGAGGTATTGTCAAGGCAGTAAGTAAGGTTATTCTCCCGAATCAGCCAAAGGGCCAAAGGTATTTTTCTCAGTTTTGCATTACACCACAGTTATTTTTACTGGATTTTATATGGCATGTAGTCAGACTGTGAGTGGCTAAATGTAGTGTCTTTTTCCTTTGTATGATACAGCTTTCTCTCCTGATGGAATCAATACAGGGCCTCTGTCTGAGCATAATACCCCCTTTCACCTCCAAAATTTATACCTTCTCAGCACAGAACAGCATCATTTTGTTAATTACTTCCTCCCTTCCTTCTTTTCCTTCTTTCCTACCCTCTTTCCCTCCTACCTTTTCTTCCAATTCTTCTGAATATCTAATTGATATGAGATATGACGTTAGACATTGTGGAAGCAGGGGCAAAGAACTAGATTGATGGTGTGCCTTGTAATCCCAATATGCTGGGAGGCTGAGGCAGGAAGATCTCAAGTTCAACTCTAACCTGGGCAATTTAGCAAGACTGTCAAAAAAGAAAAGATTGAATCAAACCATATGCAAATTTTATGTTTGTGACTTAAAATGGATCAGATGTTGACAATTTAATAGTATTCACCTTAAATGAGTTTTGTATTAATATTATCCTAGCTTCTTACTTCTCTTCCTCCCACCCGACTTGCATTTGCTTGGACAGTTTACAGCTGTGTAGAGATTATCAAGCTGGCTCAAATAATTTTGGAGTTTAGGAGGATCTAGTGAAGTTAGAAAATGCAGAATTGTCCTCAGTTTACCCATAGTCACCTAGGGAGAGTAGTCAGTGACAAGTGAGATAGAAATAACGTGTGCCTCATGATGAACACAGGCTCAGGGTGCTACATAAATGCCAGGAAGGGTGTTCAACTCAGGCTTTGGGGTTGCCAGTGTTCTCCTGGAGATTTGGATCTGCAATTTCTCCTGTAGCTTTGGGCTTTGCCCGTGTCATATACTTAGGGTGATGATTCCTCCAGCCCTGCACACTTGCTTCAACCTTGCTGTCCAGAGGCAATTGTTAATAATCATCTTTCATTGTACATGCTGTGATTTGGAAAATAAATGGCTGTGTGGCCATGATTGGCTCTCAATGTTGGTCATCCTCCTATGACACTTCCTAGCTAGTATTGGGGAGTTAGAAGATGAAAAGCAGCGACCCTTCAGGCCCTTGGTGGGGTGCTTTGTGGTGGTGAGAAAGGCCCAGTGGAAAGAAAGGCCAGCAACCATCCTGAGTTAGTCAGCTCTTTGTCGCTGTAACTGAGTACCTGAGAGATCCAACTTAAAAGGGGAAAGGTTTCTTTGGCTCACAGTTTTAGTGGTTCCAGTCCATGCTTGCTTGGCTCCAGTATCTCTGGGCCCAAGAGGAGGCAGGAAGTCATGGAGGAATGGGGTGGTGGGGGGAAGCTGCTCACCTTATGGCATCCAGGAAGCAGAAAAGGAGAGGTAGAGAGGAAGAAGCTGTGATCAAAGTCCTCAAGGTCATGTCCTCCATGTCTTGCTTCCTTCAACTAGCCCTACTTCCAACAGCCCTTAAGCCGAGAACTCATCCATGGATGATAAGGTTGGCATCTTCATGGTCCAATCCCCTCTCTAGATCCCTCTCAAAGTTGTTGCATGAGAACCAAGGCCTCAGTGCATAAGTCTTTGGGGGCCACCTCATGTTTAAAGTGAGCAATGAGAAGCCTTGGTAAAGGAAATGTTATGACATCAACATCATATTATGCCAGCATCATCACCTTGTGTTAAGAAGCGGTTTTTATTATCTGCATACCACTATCCCAAGAGATAGTTCAAGAAGACTCCAGAGAAATCTCAACCTTAGGATCTTTGGCAAAGAGAAATGGCAAAAAGTTTTCTTTTTAGTATAAATTATCAGCAGTGCTTGGAGACAAGTGGAATGATCAGAAATACAGAAACATATCTCAGTAGCTATTTCTAACTAT
This sequence comes from Dinomys branickii, assembly GCA_004027595.1. Taxonomy (NCBI): domain Eukaryota; kingdom Metazoa; phylum Chordata; class Mammalia; order Rodentia; family Dinomyidae; genus Dinomys; species Dinomys branickii. The sequence continues at coordinate 95,638 of PVLD010002786.1, forward strand.
CTCTTATAAATAAGATGACATGAGATATTCTATCTGTCCACTTACTTCTAAATACACAGATCTGTGTTGTTAGTTATGTATAAATAAGGATTGAATAATATTCCAACCCATTTCCAGAGCTGGGATCTCTGAGAAGATCTTGTTATCAAACAACACCACACTTTAGAAACCAGCAACTTGTTCTTTGAAGCTCAGCTCAGTGTTTGCCAACACAATTTGTTGGAATAATGACATAAAAGATGATAAAACTAAAAAAAAAATAGCACTAAGTGTTTATGTGATAATTGAACTTACTCATTAAGATTTAAGGACTGGAGTTTTAATTCTTAGTCCTAAAGGCTGAAAGAGAGGAAGAGGGGGGCCTGAATGTTCTAGTGTCCTCATTATTCTGGTCACAGGTGGGCACAGCAGAGGCTCTGCCTCCAGGGGCTCAAAGCACCTTTCTAGGTGGGATCCTGTCTTGCAGGTGACTTTAGTCCGCTGAGGGTCTCCTAAGCCACCCTTTCCCTGGAGGACCTGCAGGAAACATCAGGCTCCACGACAGACCCAGAACTACCTCCAGCCATCCTGAACTCTCTTGAGGAAAGGATACAGAAGGTGGGATGCATGTAGAATAGGGGTCAGCAAACTTCCTCAGTGAACATCTGGATAATAGATGTAGCTTGCAGAACTCATGACTGGACTCTTCCACTGTGATGAGAAACTGCATTTGTCATCAAAAGAATGAGCACTGGGTCGCAGGACTTTATTTACACAAATAGGAAGGATCTGTTATGATTTTTATATGAATTTCCCCCAAAGCCTCATACTCACAGAGACGGGGCTTGTGGAAGGTGACTGGATTAGGGTGTGCTACAGTTGGCTTGATATCAGGTGGGTCAGAAGAGGTGGGTCACTTGGTCTGTGACCTGGAAGTGTATATCTCCCTGGCTCCACCCTCCTCTTTCTACTTCCTGGAGCCCAGGATGTGAGCAGCTCTGCCATGCTGCCCTGTCTTGGAGCCAGGCAGCAACAGACTGAAATGTGAACCAAAAATAAACCTTTCCTCCTTTTAAGTTGTGAGAGTTGGGTATTTTGTCCCAGGGCCAGGAAAAAAAAAAAAAGACTAACACAGGGCCCCACTTTGCTGATTCCTGATCTAAACAAATGACTAATATTAATAAAGAATTAGCATGGATTCTAAGTGCTACTCAATTTATAAACCCATCCAATACTTTCACAGCCCTCTGAGGAACTTGTCATAGATACAGCCCAGGATTGTCAGCTAGTTAGTGGGCAAGATGATTCTGCTATCCTTGCCCACGAGGACTGCTGACACCTGCAAGGTACCCCATCACACACAGGGTCCCAGGGAGGCTCCCACCTTCTCCTCCTTCATAGATGCTCTGGATCTGGGATGTAGGAAAGTACATATTGCTACCTGTGTTTATAAGGCCTCCCTCTTCCTTTTTTACTTTTACTTTTATTTTAAAGAGAATAAAAAGAAGAACCATAGCTAAATACCAACAATATAGACAAAAATAAAACAAAGCAAAAACAATAAGAATGATACAGAGTTTCAGAACAAAATGATAGGAATTAGCAGTGGTTGTTGTATTACATATTTTTATCTTCAATCAAGTTACTTAGATAGTATGGTCACTTTAGAAATCTTCCTCCACATTCAGTGAGCAGGGGGAGTTGGTAAGATGTGCTGTGGGCCAGAGTGTGTCCCTTGCTCAACTGGTAATGACTGTGTCTAGGTCACTAGCTCAGCAACCTCAGCAGGCCTGTGAACTCTGTCTTTCAGCCATGGAACAGGCTCATGGGGCCATGTTTAACTTGCAAAGTCACATTCTTAGGAAATGGCACAGGTAGATATTTAGCCAAGATGGTGCAGCTTAGGAGGTTTTTTCTGGAAGGCACTACTCTATAGGGCCTGTCAGCATGCCAACCTGATTGACTGATTGATTGGCTGATTGTGCTGAAGGTTGAATCCAGGGCCTTTGCACTGAGTTACCTCCCCAGCCCTTTTTAAATTTTAAAAAAATTTTGAGATAGTGTTTTTGCTAAATTTCTAAATTGCCTGAGATAAACTCAAATTTGTGACCTTCCTGCCTCAGCCTCTCCAAGTGCGGATATTATCTCCTTGTGCCAACCTGTGTGTCTCAAGTGGCAATTTTAATCAGAGCAGTGGCATAGCTGTCACTGTAAGTGAAAACTACCTGGCATTTTTCTCTGACCATTTCTTTCTTATGAATATTTGCATCTCAGGCCAGCAACCCTGGCCATCATTTGGATTGTGATTGTTATTTCCACTGATGTTCAGAACTGGTTGTTCCAATGGGATGTGGTAGCTTAGACAAAAATGTCCCTAAAAAGGCTCCCATATGCAAAACTGGGACTTTTAGAAGGTGACTGGATCATGAGGGCACTAAACTCATCAATTAATTAATCTACTGACAAGTACACAGGAGAATGTGCTGTTAGGAGGCAGGTCCAGTTGGAGGAAGAGGGTTATGGGGATGTGACCCGGAAGCATTTATTCTTATCTCCCATCCTTTTCCTCTCCCTATTCTCTCTGCCTCTTGGTTCTTCTGCCACACCCTCCCACCATGGTGCTCTGTCTCAGAGCCCTTTTGGAGCAGCTGACTATGAACTGAACCCTTTAAAACCATGAGCCACATAAACCTCTCCTTTAAGATATTTCCTTAAGTTGCATTTTCTGCAATGACAGCAAAGATGAAGAGTACATGGGCTGATCCCTTCTTACACTGGGACAATTTGTTTTGCAACACACATTACTATCGGGGTATAATTCACACCTCCATTTTGGGTGTCATCGGTTTCCAGAAGAAAAAAATGACAAAAATAATGAATAGAACATTCTTGAAATTTGCACCCAGAGGAAGTAGCCCTGGGTCAGTTCAAACCTGGAGCAGACTCTGTGCACAGGGAGAAGCTCTAAGGAGAGGAGGACTAAGGTCTGTTCAGGGGTGCTTGGAATTGGGAGGATCCCAGGGCACTCAGAAACCCCCTCTCTGGTGGGTGTGCTGAAGCTACACTGTTCTCCTTGTCTCCCTGTGCCTCTACTATTCCCCTGCCCAGGGAGGACACACACTGCCACTGCTGACAGGCACTAGCACGTGGGGACAGTGGGAATTGTTAAAGAGCTTTGTCATCTTTAATGAGCTAGGAAACCCAAATCTGCTTCTTTGATGCTCTCCCTTTGCTGTTCCTGGAGGCGTTCACAGATCTCACTCAAAACCTTCTCTCCAGAGCAGTGAGAGACACCAGTGAGGTAGATCTGGAGAGGAAAAATGCAGCCAATGCTGTCAAAACCCAGGGTGCCACTCTAGTGCATGGCCCTCAGCACACCCTAGCCTTTGGCTCCATAACCCAAATGCACACAGGCTCCAGATACCTCTGACCCTGAGCCCACGAACATCTCTCTCCAAACCTCTCGCTCTAGGATCTCATGAGCATGCACAGCTAAAGTGTCACTCTGTGACCATCCCACTGCCTGGACCCTGAGCCCAGCACACCTGTATTCATGTTGCTGTTAACTTCTCTAAGTGTTCCCAACACTGGGGCGGAATGTGGGCTCTCATAGGGGAGATGTCAGTGCCCCTTAACCACACTGGCATGCACACAGCAGAGTTCTCACAGCTTTGAGGACCAGGAGGGCCTGGCCTCCTGCATGGGCCACTCTCCTCTGATTTTCCCGGCATCACATTGTCAACGAATCACAGAATTTGCTAGCCCCAGGCTAATGCTGGGGAGGATGGTGTCACACGTATGTGTGTTGTTTCTGTGCAAGATGTGACAGTGGAGGAGAAGGTAGTGTGGGGACAAGAGTGAGGGACTTGGGGGCAGGGTGGGCTTTGCCAGGTGGTTGGGAGGTGCACAGGAAAACTTGGATGAGCAGCAAGAGCCATTGGGTTAGCAGGGACACGGAGGCCGGGGAAGCCATTTAGATGACTCATTACTCTGTGAAAAGGCACAGATGCTGAGTTACTAAATGCAGACCCCGCACTGCTGAGGGAGACGCTGAGGTGGCTCACCCTCTTCCTTTCCTGGAATGACAGAGCCAGAGAGATGCGTGTATAGACACACAAAGGATCCCCAGTGGGGGACGGCTCGACTTAAGGATTTTTCCACTTTAGGATGGAGTAATATCACACCCGTTCAGCTTTTAACCTTCAGCGCAGCACTCAATAAATTACACAAGACATTCACAACTTTAATGGAGAGCAGGCTCTGTGCTTGGTACAGCATTGTTCTGGGCATGACTAAAGGCAGAGGTATTTCCAGTTTAGAATATTTTCAGCATCGGAGGGGTTGAGGAGCATCTGTGTGTAGAAGGATTTTAAGAAGTTGTCCGATCAACTCCAGAGGCTGGCCAGAGAGTTCAGGGTAGGGTGGCAGAAGGCAGATGCCCCAGTTTATGTCTGAAGGTTGCTGATCCCCCTTATCCTTTCCTTTCCCTGGCTGCTGAATCCCCTTCCCACCAGGGGCCTGGACCCCACACTGTTCCTGCTGGGACTCTGGCTGGGCCTTGGCGTGACTTCGATGCCCACGCTGGACTGACGCCTCATAGGGAGGTGTTGGGGGAGGAAATGCAACTGGACCAGGGTGTTTGAGGCAGGGCTTTAGAGGTATTAGGAAGCAGTAAGGCTATCAGGGTGGAACCCCCATCACCCAATCCCAGTGGTCTAAGGGAGAGGGTGAGAGATCAGAAGAGACTCACACCTGACTTCCTTGTCCTTTACTGTGGGAAGACCTCTGGGCTCAGCCAGCAGGAGGCCATCACTAGATGGGGCCTCTCAAATGTTCCCCTCCACCATGGTGAGCCCAAGAAAGCTCCTTTCTTTATAAAGTCATCAGCCCACCGTGCTGTAGACTGATGCACACGGACTGGGTGCGGCGTGCTGCCCCAGAGAGAGCACTCTTTCCTTTTTCTTCTTTTTCTGAGAGGGTAGTCTTTACCCAGTGCCCACTAATGCCAACTTCATCCAAACGCCTATGGAGACTGAGCCCTCTGCCAGGAAGCAGTGCCTCTGGCTCCTGTCACTGCTGCTTGGCAGTGTCCATGGTGACTGCAAGAGAATCGTGAGGCTTGACTTGGGGTTGTGCGTAGGTTTTAGTGAGGGGGTGACTGTACAACAGTGACCCAAGAGCCATGAGGATCCAGGTATAAAAGCAGGGTTCACATGTCACAGAGAGAGGCCTGGGCTCGAGGACCTGCATGCTGAGCCCCAGGGGACTTGGCCTTTTTCACTGAAAAGCTTTTAAGCTGGGTGGTGGGGCTTGTGTTTTGGCTCTATGCTTGCCCTGTGGAGACAGGTCAGAAGGTGAGCTGGAGGCAGGGAATGGCAGGGCTTGGGAACCAGGGATGCAGGAGAAGAAGTGTAGGTGTTCTAAATGCACTGGGGCAATAGGCTGGGGAGAAGGAGGGTGTGGCTCAGGGTTGGGGGACACTAGGGGAGGAAGATGAGGATGGTGATGAGGATGTGGTGGCCCATGCTGAGGACTGCAGCTGCTAGGACAAAACCTGCCTTCTGTCTTCTGCATTCTCCTTTCCACACGCTCCCCACCCACACTCTGCCAGGGAATCCCTAGCCTACGGCTCTTCCCTGCAGAGGTAGTCTGGTGTGTCCCCTTGTCCTCCACACCCTCCCTGACTTCATGAAAGGAGACTTGGCTATGTTCAAGGCTTCATAGCACCTTCTTCCGTCCAGCCATGTGCTGATGTTCCATCCAGACCAGCCACTCTGGCATTCATTTTGTATTTGTTTTTCGGTATTGGGACTTGAACTCAGGACCTTGTGTTTGCCAGGCAGGTGCTTGTGCTGCTGAGCTATATCCCCAGCCCTTTATTTCATATTTTTATCTATCTGTTCTTTAATGTGTTCATTAGTGTGTTTGTATATAGTTGTGTACTTGCAGGAGTCATACATGCATGTCCTTTCTTGGTCATTATCAACCCCCTGCTTTATCATTTGCCCCCTTCCCCACCTCCAAGGACTCTGCTTTCCTGTTTCTTGACATTTCTCCTTCATTTTGCTCTTTCATGTATTTATATCTTGGGTTTCTCATGTAAGAGAAGCCTCACAGTATCTGATTTTCTGTGTCTGGTTTATTTCACTTAACAACATTGTCTTAGTCACTTTCCTCATTGCTGGGACCTGATGCCCATCCTTTAAGGGAAGAGAGATTCATTTTGGCTTATAGTCTGTAGAAGTTTCAGTTCACAGTAGTCTTGTTCTGGGGCGGGGCGGTGCGGCAGAGGGGCATGACGGAGGAGAGGTGCTCATGGCACGGCAGTAAGAAGCACAGAGCGATCAAAGGAGGAGCCGGGAAAGGACTTACAGGTCACACCTCCAGTGACCTGCCTCTCTGGACCAGACTCTAACACCAAGTCTAACACCAAGTTACCACCTGCGTAATCCAATCACCCTTTCAAAAGCTCCGCCTATGAGCACAGGAGGCTTTGAAGGACATCAAGGCAGAAACCAGAACCATTTACTTGCATTCAATAAATCAGATTCTTCTTCCTGCAGAGGTGGAGGCCAGAAGTCTGGCCCCCACGTGATCCTCCCAGGGTTCAATATTCCAGTAGCAAGGCCTTAAAGACTTTCCCAGCAATGACAGCCCTGGCCCTCTGCTCCCCTCTGAGCTGCTCGGAGCTGCCCACACTGGATCTCAGCAGAGATCAGAGCTTCCCACGCTCCATTTGCCCTCTACAGGTCTCCTGCCAGGGCATCTGCTCCTGAGCCACCCCATAATACCAGGGTCCCCAGAGTCACTGCCTTGTTCCAGTGCTAGCTGGCAGGGGCTGGAGCCTTCCAGGATCCTGAGCCCCATGGTACTCCCGCTGTAAGTGATGTGTTTTCGGTGATTAATTACAACTAACTAGGCCTCTCTCTTCCCCAGGCACTGGATCTAAATATTTACAAGGAATTCTGATCAGATGCTCACTGTCCAAATTAATATTATTTCATCTGAAAATACAGGAGTGTTTTCATCCAAAATCAGCTGTTGTTTGGAGTCCAATCAGCATATTGTGTGACTAAATAGAACAGAGGATGAGGCTGCTGCTTGATGACATGAGCATTGGCTGGCCAGTTCGGGAGGACCGGGTGGGAGCAACATGCTGGTCTGGGACTTTCACTGAGATTTGTAGGTGACTGTCCATCGGTCTGTCCCTTGTTCCCACTGGGGCAGGCTCTGGATGCTCCCAAGAGAGCAAGCCTGGATGTTGGAGACTATGCTGGCTGCCTGAGGTCCTATGTGCCCAGAACCCATGGCTCAGTCCTCTGCCAACTTCTACCACATGGCTGTTCCCTCGCCTCCCCAGCCTGTGGCAACCTGATGTAGTTCAGGTTTGTTTCAGGGCTCCCACCTCCTGGAAGCTGACTCCTCTCCACCTCAGGTCTGAGTCATGATTGCCCTAGGTCAACCAAGGCAACTGGCTCTTTTCCTCCTGCCAAAGCCTGTTTTAGGGATGAGGTTGCTGTTTTTACTTTTGGCGGTACCGGGGATTGAACCCAGAGCCTTTGCCCAGAGCTACATTCCCAGCCATTTTTATTTTTTACCTTGTGACTATGTCTTGCTAAGTTGCTATCTTAGCTACTTTTCTCATCGCTAAGACAAAGCACCCAGCACTTACAAGTTAAGGAAGAAAGGTTTATTTAGTTTACAGTTTGTGAAGGTTTCAGTCCATAATCGGCTGCCTCCGAGGCAGAGTGACACATGGCAGACAGGCATCACAGAGGAGAAACAGTCCACAGCAGGCAGAAGGTAGCAAAGCAGGCAAGTAAATGACCTTAGCAGCTTTTTTTTTCTGCACCTTTTATATTATATCTAGATACTGCAGTTAGGGTTGTGCCAAACCAATCAGTGGACTGAGTTAGTAATCACACACCCTTAATCCTAGAACCCTTAAACCTAGCATTCACCTGAATCAATCACACACTCCAGATCCAGCCACCTCTGAAAAAGCCCCACCTATGACCACGTTCAGCTTTGAGGGCCACAGAAATACAAGCCAACTTGCCCATGCGAAGCTCAAATGTGTGATGCCCCTGTTTCAGTCTCCCAGAGTGCTACAGGTAAGGAGAGGCATGCACCACGGACAGGAGAGGAGAGACTAGGCTTCTCTGGGGTGGCTTTCCATGTCCTGCCCGGGCAGTGCAGCTGTGTGAAGAAAACACCGGCTGGTCTGCAGCTGGAGCAAAGGCCCAACCTTGTAATTGTGCCCACTTCTCCCCCCACAGTGCCCCCAACACCAAGGACCTAAACTGTGGCTGTCCCCTGTCCATGGCTGCACTGACCACCTGCGTTGTTTTCTCTTGGGTGTGGATTCCCAGGCTCTAGTTTCCAGAGATGAGCATAGTAGTCTTGTGATGGAGCCTAAGAAACTATTTTTAGCAGCCTGCCCCTGGGAACTCCGATACTGGTTTCTCACGAGCCACATCATGGGGCAGGCTTGCCTCATGGTCAGCCTGGTGAGTGACCAGCAGGTGTTAACAAGGGTGAGTTGGTACAAAGGGACACTGGTGAGGTCTAGGTCTGTGTTTGGTTGGCATAATGTGGAGAGATCACTGTCACCTTGTGGGTGGAGGCCTGGGAAACTGTCTGGCCTGTATAGCCCATGGGAAAGCCCCATAACAGAGGCCTATCTGGTCCCCAGTAGAAGCCTGGGTTGACATAGGTGGAAGGAGGATGTGAAAACGTCCGCTCCCAGCTCTATGGCCTCAGGGAATGGAAAAGGAGAGAGACAGAGAGACAGAGAGAGAGAGAGAGAGAGAGAGAGAGAGAAAGAGAGAGGAGAGGAGGGATGCAGGGGCCAGCAGCTGGGCACAGGACAGAGATCACTCTTAGCCTGGCTGTGTTCTGCACAGAAACTTCACATGACTGTCCTAAAAGCAGGCAGAAGAAGATGAGAGTCCCCAGGCATCTTTGGTACCATTCTTATTGTGAAAACAAAATACCTGACAACTAAAATTGGAAGAGGAAAGGTTTTCTTTGGCTCACATATTTTAGAGGTTTCGGTCCATAGTAGGCTGGCTCCAAAGCAGGGGGGCCTGGGAGGGACATTGCAGAGGGGAAATAGTTCATGGTGAGCAGCAGGCAGCAGAAGCAGGAAGCCACGAACACCAAGGCCAGCCTGGCAGCCTTCTTTCTTGGCACTGGGGTGTGACCTGAAAGGGTACAGCCTTGTCCTTAGCTCCTCTCTTCCCTCCCTGCTTCCTGGCTGCCTTGGAGTGAGCAGCTCTCCTCCACTGTGCTTCCTGCCACTCCATTTCTGCCTTAGATCCAGCTGGCCATTGACTGAACCTATTGGAAACATGAACAAAATAAACCTCCCCTTTAAGTTGTAGGTGTCAGGATTTTGTCCCATCAATGGGAAAGTGACTGACACAATGACCAAGGGAGAAGATGCTCACATCTTCCAGATGTGCTCTGCATGAACTGAAATGGGACATCTTAAGAGTATTTTTATTAGGAATAAAACATTTAGTGTCACTTTACATTTTCTGGCTGTTCAGCATCAGAGTGTGGACCATGGTGATGTCAGTATTATCACTGCCAGCAATAATTTATCACATTTTGCACACTGATTCCCTAGGGAGCCACACTGAAAGATTTCCTCTCACCTCAGACCAGAGTTGTGAAAATGGTGGTGAAGTTTGTGCACCTTGTTCTTTGTGTAGCAGCCTCCACTGTGCTCACCATGTCTGTGATGTGTTTGTCTCCCTCACTGGGGATTGTGCGCTGTGGAGTTTCAAACTGAGCAGATATCAGAAGCATTCTGTACTGGACCCTTGGGGCCAGGAGAAGTTTGACTCCAGAGGCCAGGTTTTATCACAGAGCCTTCCAGTGGACAGAAGGAAGGCACGCTGATGTGGTTTCAGAAGGGAGTTAAAAGTAGGTGGTTATGTGTTGTTTTTTGATCTTTCTTTATGACCCAGCGGCATGGCAGGAGCCCTTAGATGAATATGGCTTTGTTCTTGGTATAGGATTCTCTTACACATTTTGATTCTTTTCAATCACATGCATGAACTTAACATGAGCATTTACTCTATCTCTTCCAGAGCTGCTCCTGGCGACTGGATCTGCCCTTTCAGGAGGTCGGGATCACTCTGCGATCCAGCATGTCAGGCTGAGCACCCTGAATGTGGTACTTGGGACTGCTCACCTGACTTTTCCCACCTGCTGCATGACTGAGGCCACTCTCACAGTGGAATTTGTCACCAGAGAAGAGCTCAAACACAGGGACAACCTTACCCATAGGGGTACACCTCTCACTGGGTGTCTGTGGTAGGTTCTGGTGTCTCTGCACCAGGTTGGGGGTCGGAGCCATGTGCCCTGCCCAAGATAGAACACTGGACAGATCTTGGACTGACTCATAAGCCCACAGGTAACATCTATGGGGACACAGCAAGCAGAATTTCCTTACATCTCACTTCAGAAGACTCCCAGTCGGACCCCACAGGCAGGCAGGATGGCTTTGAGGCACAGTGGGTAACGCACAGCTGTTCAACCCTCTCTGGCCATGACACCATCTCCTCTCAGCTCTGCGTTTTTGGTGAAAGTGTCAGGGGCTGAGGCCACAGAGGACCCTTGGGGACATAAGTGTCTCCAAATAGGGTGCAGCATGTATGTCTCACAAAGGACACATGCTTTTGTCAACCTTGATACCAACCGCCCTATTCTTATACCTTGCTCCAGTTTGGGGTGTAGAAGCACTGGATTTTCACAGATGTTGGCAGATAGAAAAAGAAAGAGTGATTGGGTGGCTGCCTAGTCTCTTATGGGTCATGTTATCTCTGCATGCTACTGGCCTAGTAAAGAGCAGAATGGCAGAAGAGAGCAGCAAATAGACCCTTATCCCTGTGGGGTCCAAAAGGTGCCAGGGACTTGCTGGTTCTACAGCCCCAGGATCCAAGTCCATTACCTGCTATTGATCCTGCTTTCAAATATGACACAAGGGTGTCCATCCTGATGGCCAAGGAGGTGTCAGTCATATTGTTTTGGGTTCTGTGATTGCTATCACCGCACCGCAAGGGCGACTTCAGCCATCACTCAACCAGACTGCCCTGGTATCCTCAGAGGATTTTCACCTGCCCTCCCTGTTCTGAGAAAACACAACCCATGCTTTTGGTGCTGTTGTAGCTGGCATCACATCCACATCCTTCCTGTGGTGCTGTCATCCCTCAAAGGCTCTCACTGGCAGGTGCCCTGTCTAAGCCCCTGAGCATGATCCTTGAGCTCAGCAATGGCTTTGGTGGCCACTGTGTGGGCTTGGTGGAAGCAGGTTCATTACTGAGGTGTGATTGAAAATGATGGTGAAAGGTTAAATTACAAAGTTTATTTTGGTCAAAAATGCATTATCATGAATCCCCCTCAAAATCTCCTCCCTCAAGATCCTCCCCCTTGCTTTGAACACACTCATTCCACTGTCCTTGTCACTTTTTTTTCTCATTAAACTTTCTTTTATGAGGTCTAAAATCCTGTGACAGATTTTTGGTCAAGTTGTTTCCATTAAAAAGTGTAGATTTTAAAAACTAATAATTAAAAAACTGCCACACACACACACACATACACACACTGGTCCACACAACATTCTCCTTTCCTTCTGAAGGTTTTACAATGCATTGTTATCGTTAACCAGTCTTTCACTATTAAACTTAAATGCCCAATTGGGAGAAAGAGTTCTGAGACTGGTCTTCCACCACTGAGCAAGACTGGGGTGGCAGGTGTGAGGGGTTATATAATTTAGGCTTCTGCGCTCTCTGGCAGACTTGGTGACCTTGCCAGCTCCAGCAGCCTTCTTGTCCACTGCTTTGATGACCCCGAGAGTAGCTGTCTGTCTCATATCACACACAGCAAAACGACCCAGTGGTGGATAGTCAGAGAAGCTCTCAGCGCACATGGGCTTGCCTGGAACCATGTTAACAATGGCAGCATCGCCAGATTTCAAAAATTTGGGCCCAGCTTCCAGCTTACCAGACCGGCGATCAGTCTTTTCTTTCCGCTCAGCAAACTTGCAAGCAGTGTGAGCTGTGTGACAGTCCAGTACAGGAGCACAGCCATCACTGATCTGACTGGGATGGTTCAGGATAATCACCTGAGGGGTGAAACCAACAGGTTCCATTGATGGGTCATTTTTGCTGTCACCGACAACATTTCCATGATGAACATCTTTGATGGACACATTCTTGATGTCGAAGCCCGCTTTGTCCCCAGGAAGAGCTTCAAAGCTTCATGGTGCATTTCAACAGACTTTAATTCAACTGTGACATTTATTGGGGTGAAGGTGACCACCATGCTACGTTTAAGAACACCAGTCTCCACTTGTCCCACGGGGTTAGTATTAATACTACCAATTTTGTAGACATCCTGGAGGGGCAGCCACAAAGGTTTGTCAGTTGGGTAAGTGGGTAGAAGGACACAATCCAAAGCCTCAAGCAGTGTGGTTCCCCTGGCATTGCCATCTTTCTGAGTGACCTTCCATCCCTGGAACCAAGGCATATTAGCACTGGTCTCCAGCATGTTGTCACCATTCCAATCAGAAATTGGCACAAAAGCTACCCTGTCAAGGTTGTAGCTGATTTTATTAATGTAGGTGTTTACTGATAAGTCACAAGGCAGCCAGCCCCTCTCATGGGAAAACTGTAACTCTCAATATTTCTCTCTTTCCCTTACCTGTTTCACTTCAGTTCCCCTCAGCCACAAAAGCCAAACCCACCCTCATCTACTTTGGCAGGACTCTGATGAACAGCTCACCTCACTCGGGTTGTTCTGGCCCAACCCACCCTGCTCAGACTGTTCTGACCCACAGACATCCCTACCACCCCACTCAGGCTATTCTGGCCTGCCAACACCCACCCTGAAAAAGAGTTTAAAAGCCCATGCTTTGCTCAGCTCGCCACTGCCTTGGTCCGCTAGGTAGCCTTCTACTGCCCTGCACCACTCCCCCCAATAAAGACTTCTTTAGTGTCAGAAGGTCTGGTCCGGTTCTGTGTGAGGTCTCGGTTTCTATCATTTACTTCCTTAACAATTTCCTCATATCTCTTCTGGCTGTAGGGCGGCTCAGTGGAATCCATTTTGTTAACACCAACAATTAGTTGTTTCACACCCAGCATGTAGGCCAGAAGGGCATGCTCACCAGTCTGCTCATTCTTGGAGACACCAGCTTCTAATTCACCAACACCAGCAAAAACAGTCAACATAGCACAGTCAGCCTGAGATGTGCCTGTGATCACATTTTTGATAAAGTCTCTGGGTCCAGGGGCATCCATGATAGTCACGTAATACTAGCTGGTCTCAAATTTCCACAGGGAACAATCAATGGTGATACCACGCTCATGCTCAGCTTTCAGTTTACCCAAGACCCAGACATTCTTGAAGGAACCCTTCCCCATCTCAGCAGCCTCATTCTCAAATTTTTCAGTGGTTCTTTTGTTGATGCCACCACATTTGTAATGGTGGACTTGCCAGAGTCCACATGTCTGACAATGACAATGTTAATGTGAGTCTTCTCCTTCCCCATCGTGGCTTTGATTTAGTGGTAGTTTTCCTTACATTTGTGCTCTTGCGGCAAACCTGTTGTGAAAAAAGCTGTCCTTGTCACTTCCTGCAGCAGCTCTGGAGTCTTCTTTCTTGAGCGTCTTTGATTGTGCTATCCCAGCTGCCTCGATAGCTTGATTCCATCGAAAATATTTACCTTTCATGGCTATTTTGACTTTTGGGAAGAGCCAAAATTCAGACAGTGCTAGATTTAGTGAAAAAGGTAGATGAGGACACGAGTTGTGTTTATAAGCCTGACCTGTGGAATGGCACTGGGCAGCAGCCTTCACTGTGTTTTTGATCACACCTGGTAAAGATACTTAGGAAAGAGGACTCCAGAGCTGCTGCAGAAAGTGGCAAGGATGATGGGATGAGTGCGTTTGAAGCTGGGGGCGGGTGGTGGTAAGAAAGATTTTTAAAAGACTGACTGTGTATTTTGATCACTCCTTATACTTGTGTGTCTCTCCCTGGGTGCAGAGCTCCCGGCTGCCCTGTGCTTGTTGGTCCAGGAGTTTGCTCAGCAGCAACCACTTTCTGCTCAGCAAAGGGAAGGGGGCTGGTGGCACCGTGCAGGGAGCAGTCACTGAGAGGAGCTGTGATCTGTGTCCAGCTTCTCCTTTGCATCAGTTCTCTGACCTTGTGGGAATCAGAGTCAGGCTGAGGCATGATTTTCTGGTCTACAAAGTAGGGCAACAGCAGGTGCATCCCCTGGCTGGCTCTGTCACTGTGAAATGCCAGTGAGGAGAGGGACATGAAAGAAAGGGACTGCTGATGTCAGTGACACTAACAAGCTTGTGCCCTAACTGAGCAGGTTCAATAAACAAAGCTTTGTATTTCAGCCACTACCTTGGGTGTTAGATTCCCACCTTCCCTCCTCCCCAACTAGGAAGTAACTGCATCCATAAACATTGGCGTCATCTACGAAGCTTACCAGGTGTTTTAAAGCCAAGCCTTATTGCGGCCTTGTTAAAAACAGGGATATGAAAGTGGCAAAACTGTGACTATGCCCTCTGGGAAAAGCTGAGGGAATTCTCCATCTCTCCACTGACTAGCTTGGACAGGGAGGAAGCCCCTATCCACTGCAGTCTGGGTTATCAGGAAGCCCCAAGCCCACCATCTGTGGGAACACAGTTTCCTCTGCTTCATTTCCTTCAAACAAGGGCAAGGGCTCAAGCTTTCCTGATGTTGATAAATATCCACTTGCAGAGGGCCTGATTATAAATGGCCACAGGTGTAATGCTTTAGAGACAGGCCTGGCTGGAATGGGGGCCAGAATCCTGAGAACTGGATGCTTTGCTGGATTCTGAATTCTGATTCTGGATCAGGGCAGCTCTGGGTGTGTTTTTCTTACAGGAAGCCTGCTGTGAGCATGTATTTCTTTTTCCCTTCCTCTTTTCCAGGTCTGTGCAGCTGAACTTCCAGCTCATAAATCATGAAATGAACTGCAGATGGCTCTGTTCTGTTCCTGCACACACAAGGCTTCTGAGAGGTGCAATTGTATTTGACTCTTGGTTCAAAGCTTTGGATGCAATGCCTCATGGTCTGCAGGTCCTGAGAGCTTGCTGAGCCTCTACTGTGTGTCTGTGCATGTGTGCTGGATCACACGGTAGACATGGAGAAAGGAGGCAGCCACTGGGAGGTGATGCCCCTGAGGAAAGGCAGGGCCTCTGGCACATGAGCCTGGGAAAGGAGCTGCTGCCAGCTATGGTCTGGGTGGCAACATGCCGCCCCCCGCCCCTGAGACACAGTCACTGCAGAATGCATACTTCCTCCTTTGGCTGAGAGCAAGAAGCTTGAGAGTCTTCTGCAAGGCAGGAAATGCTCATCCTTCCATACTGCAGCCCTGGGTTGTTTCAATCCACCCCTTTCATTTCCAGGCTGGTGTGTCCACACAATCTGCCTCGTGAGCACCCAGCGGAGGAACTCGCTTTAGTCTCCATGTACGCCAAGCTCAGGTCACATGGAATGTTTTGGATGATTACAACCAGACCAGAAGCTGCTTGTCTGTTCATTGTTTTGCAGGTGGGGTATGTGGGGTCCACAGGCATGACAACTTGGGGACAGCCCCAAAGATGCCAGGAGCCATTGTTCTGAGAGAAACACTTAGCTTTTTGTTTGCTATAGAGACCATCCATCAGAAGCTCATGAATGAGTCATTCATTAGATGTGGGGCAGTTCCTAGGCACATTTTCCCCAGCCACCTGCAAACCTAAGGGCCTGCATCCTGTCCACAGGTGGTGGGTGGAGGTGAGGCATGCAGGAATGTTGCAAGGAATTCGTCCAGTTCCCTGGGGCAGCACCCAGACTGCCCACTGGGTGTCTGTGCCTGTTCTGAGGCAGAAGTGACTCTCACCTGCTCTCTCTCCAGACACTGGAAGTGCCTCCTTTGCATCTTGTAGGTGCTTCCATGAACTGTTCTCATACAGATAGAGAGCTCTCTGCATCCTCAGGATGCCCAAGTGTGCTGTGCCTGAGGCCCCATGTATTGCAAGATCGGAGGTCTCCCCCTTCTTCATTTCTTGCTCTATATTTTATCATTTATTTCTGATCTAAAGAAATGATATGGGAAGCTGGCCCGTGGCATCACTGATAGAACGCCTGCTATCTGTCCTGCTCAGATGGCCGTCCTCTGGGTACTCTCGTCCTAAGATCCTATCACCTAAATAAGGTCATTGCCAGGGGAGATTATAGGGAGACCAGGTCAGTGAAATGAGGCTGCCCAGGACCCAGGAGCTGTCACAGGTCAGTTCAGTAGAGGCAGAGCCTCCAAGGGGAACTCCTTTGAATGGAGTTTGGAAAAGAGATTATACAATGCCCCAGGTCAGCACTTGGGAACCTGTCTGGCCACTTTCCCATGGCTTCCACTTATCAGGGAAACTGCTGGGGGCTGGGGGTTCTGCTGCTGGTCTGCAAACTGCCCAGCGACTGATTGTTTTCTAAGGTCCCAAACTCAGACTCTGTAACTGGGAAGGTCAGAACCAGCATATGGCCAGGCAGGTGGCTACCTGGTGCCTGTGCCAGTGGCTCCCCACACCTCTGCAGAGAGGCATTGGGTGTGCATGGCTCTCCTTGTCCAGCCCTGCCGGGCAGGTAAAAAGAAATGTTCAGTGAGACGGCCCTGTCATTCACTCAGGCTGGGCGTGTGGCTCTGGCTTTTGACACTGCCTCCAACTGAGAGTCCCCCTTTCTGCCCTTGACACCAAGCTTTCAAGACTGTGGTGGATTTAGCCTTGTCCAAGGCCAGTGGGTCCAGTTGCTCCTCTTGGGTGAATGAACCTGAATTTCATTATGTGTTAAATGCATGTTTTCAGGGTCCATTCCATGTACTATTACAATCTCTCTCTCTCTCTCTCTCTCTCTCTCTCTCTGTCTGTCTGTCTGCCCTTTCTTCCTTTTGAAGCATTAGGGATTGAATCTAGGACCTTCACTCTGAGCCCCAGGCTGGGCTAGAACTTGTGATCCTCCTGCTTCAGCCTCCCAGATTGCTGGAATTACAGGTGTAAATCACCACGACTGGATCACAATTTTTTTTCTAAAAGAAGCTTACCTTTTCCTTTTGAAAATTATCCTCCCACCCCAGTTTCTGTGCTCCTTGCCTTGTGCATCAACCCAGGATCTGACTGCATCTCCTGCTGGCTTCCAGTTCTGCGAGGGGACACTTCATTCCCTGCTCTGTATCACCCAGAGTGTTGCTTCCACCAACCAGGAAGCTGCTGGGTCAAGCTGAGGAAGACTCTGCTGCTGTCCAGCTCAGCCTCCTGACTCAAATCTCAGTTCCACTACTTACCAAACTCTGACTCTGTGTGGGCTTCCTAACTCAGTCCTGGCTTTCTCATCTGTGAATGGAGAACACAATTCCCACCTGGCTGGGTTGTCATGGAGACTTAGCTTCACTCTACCTGTCAATCAGAGGACAGGGCGGCTACAGGCACTTCATCAGTCTGGCTTCTCTCATTCCTGTGAACAGCAGCCCTCTGGGGACATAGTCAGTGGGGACATCTTCCGTGTCCACACCAGGGCCAGGATGAAACTGAGCGCCCCCAGCCTGCCATGTGCACTCTCCCATGGAACCTGCTGAAATGAGGGGCTCTGGATTTCTTGCCTCATTATCAATGACCTGAAACAGAGCTGGCTTCACAGTTAGGGGGTGCATGGTTGGTTATTTATTATTCAATGAGCTCTCTGAGAAGCACAGTGTTTTGTAGGTCTGAGGATTGTCAGGGGAAAACAAAATCATTTCCTCACTATTGTTGAAGAGCATTATAAAATAGACAATTACAATCATAAAAATAGCCAGCATAACATGGGTGCTTATCCTTTACCAGGCTCCATGCTATGTACTAAATGCTGTGGGTACAGAATTTAATTTGGTCTTTGGGGTACTTTTTCCTTTCTTCTTTTCATAGACAAGAAAATTGAAGTATAAAGAGACCAAGCAGCAACCCCAATGTCACGTCCTGATTCTTCATTTTTTTATCATATTAAATCTCTAGTTCCACTAAAATCTATTTTTTTCTTCCTCTGCTCCTAGCATGTCAGTGTTTCTCCTGGGCTCCTTTCTCTTTTTGAAAAAAAAAAGCCTCTTCCCCTTTTCGGTGATCGAAGGTCACAGGAGGGTGGGTGTTTTGTGACAGGATGCATCGCACCCACTTCTGAAGCTGCAGCTGTATCTGGCATGTTCTGTCTCAAGGTCTCCAGTGCTGACCATCATCTCTCTTAACAGGGACTGCATCTGTGTGGGCACACAGCCCACGGGAGGCACAAGGTCACACAGTGACTCAGTGTTCAAGGTCACCGGTCCATGTTAGAAACAGCCGCAGCTTCAGAAATGGGTGTGATACATTCTATGGCACACAAAAGCCGCCTACATGTGTCCTGTGACAACCAAGGAAAGGGGGAGGTGGCTTTTTGTTTTAAGAGAAAGAAGCCTATGAGAAACGATGACACACTAGGCGTAGCGGAAAAGGATGGGCACTGGAACCAGGCTGCCCTTGGCCTGAGACAGCCCCCAGGCCACGTGGCCTCTCCATGGCTCTTTTTCGT
The DNA here is from genome assembly GCA_004027595.1 of Dinomys branickii. NCBI lineage: Eukaryota > Metazoa > Chordata > Mammalia > Rodentia > Dinomyidae > Dinomys > Dinomys branickii. Next base: position 114,238 of record PVLD010002786.1, read on the forward strand.
CTGCTTCTGAAAATCAATGGCTTCCTTTCCTGCTTTAACAGATCCACTTACCGCCTCACCCCCAAAGAAGCCAGGCTTTCTCCCCGGCACACGCCCTTACGCCCTTGTCTTTGCAGCCGGGGCTCAGCATCCTGTAGGCTTGGCAAACAAAAATCTTGTCACTCTCAGGTTCAGATCCACCCACCTCTGCTGTGTCTGCTGGTCTCAGTATTACAAACGGCCAGCTTTTCTGCATCTGCAAAGCCGCCCCTGGCACAAACCACCCTCACACGCCTTGAGGGTGCCTCGGAGGCTGTGGAACTGCTCCTCTGTTTCACTAACATCCACCCCCAGCCTTCTCCCCTGAGGCCAGGAGCTTTCTCCCAGTTGCAGCCCGCCCTCTTCTGCCAAGAAGCACTTTCAGTCTCCAATTGTACTTCCTGTCTCCGGTCGCGCTTCTGGTCTACAGTCTCCGGTCCCATGCTCAGAGAGACCTGGGTTCCCCTTCCTGACCTGCAAGTCCAGGTCATTTCCTGCTCCTTGCCCCTCCCAGGTGTTCTGGTGGCTCTCCCCTCTGGCCCCATCTCAGCTTTCACCCCAGGGGACCGGCCTTTTCCCCACACCCTGTCCCTGTCCGATGTGGTCCTCACAGTTTCCCACCTGCTCATATGTGAAGCTGAATTAGGATTGCTGCCCACTCCCTCCCTGTTATCAGTCCATTGTTGTCAGCTCTGAGAAGGTGGAGAGTTGTCCTGGTCTCTGCTGCATTCCCAGCAGCTGGAACTGTTTTGGGTGCCTGACATGTAGTCAAAAACATTGGTAAGAAGGAGCCTTTCAAGCATGGACTCTTGTGTGTTACCTGGCCCCACCGTGAGTTCTAAAGCCACCTCAGAGAGGACTTCAGAAGTCTAGGTGTTGTCAGAACCCTGAGGAATTGTTCCTTCTACTGCCAAGTGCTTGCTTGTGTTCTCTGTGTCTCCCCCAAAGCTACTTTGCAGCGTGAGCTAATACTGAGGAGTGCATCTGCTCCAGGCCCCCCCAGCACAGGGCAGTAGCTGGCCCCCCACCGGGGACTTGGAGCCTGTAGATCCCTCCTCAGTGTCTTGCTTGTCACTGGAAAATCTCCGCAGAGCTTCCTTGGGAAATGCTCTTGGGGGCAGGGATGTGACCTGGAGGTTCTTTCCTGTCTGGACAGACCCATGGATAGTTGTGACTGTGGACTGTAGAGGAACGGCATGGACTTGAGAAGGCCACCCTTCCTCAGGACCTGGGGTGGCCTGGGTATTCTGGCCACGTTTCTGTAGGTTTCTGAGAAATGCTAATAAAATGAAATGAGATCATCTTGGTTTCCTGGTAACTTTAGGCCCCCCAAACTGAATTACTGAACGCAGTGGTCTGATGAGGCTGGAGTGGGGCTCAGGGGAGGATGTGTATGCCCCCAGAGAGTGTGCAGGAGTCAGGCAAAGCCTTACACAGTGCTGGCCGTTAGCACTGCTTTCTCTGCTGTTGGTGTTTGACTAAGGTGGCAATAATCTAATATTCAGGGAGGTTTTACTCTTCTAAGCACTGTGGCTGAATGGACTCATTCACTGCCTTCTTTGCAGGTAAGAGAGGACATACAATGTCAGGTCACTGGCCCAAGGTTGTGCAGCAAATGGGGACTTGGGACCTGAAGCCCAGAGTCCCATCTCTGGGACCTGCCTGGAATCAACAGGCATATGTGGCTCTGTCCCAGGGCGCTGCTGAAGGCTTTGGCAAGGGACAGGGCATGCTCTGCAGTCTGCCCATTTCACCCTCATTCCTGCATTCCCTCAAAAACACAGACTCTGCGCCCTGCCCACTGCAGACTCTGTGCTGAGGTGACCCAAGGAGATGCAAGGCTTGGAAAGCTCAGGTGGTTTGACCAGTCTAGGAGGGGCTCTGAGCAGGGAAGAAAAGGCCAAGGGAGTGGCAGGGCCCAAGGTGACAGCTGCGGAGCAGAGCGGTAGGGGAGACAGGGCAGGTGGTGGTGGTTCTGGGGTGACGTTGACCTACTCCACCTAGAATCCTGAGGTAGACAATACCCAGGAGCCTCATACTGTCTCTGCTCTGTGTTTTTCCAGAGGCTGCCCTGGGGCTCATGGACCTGCCCTCCCTGCTCTGGTGCAACCAAAAAGTCCTCAAGAAATCTATACCCTACCCCTTGTACCCTCACACAGCACACTGGTAGAAATGTGGGCACCCCTCCCTATACCTGGGGGCAGGGGTGTGCCTTACCCTGCAGAGCCCTCTGCCTGGCCGTTGAGCACCGTCTGCATGCATGGCCCAGGACACCCTGGGCTTGGCTTTTTCCTTCCTATTTTCTGCTCTTCCTCAAATTTCCTCTGGAAATGCTTCCTGGATAAACCACACACACACATTCAGGGCAGCTTCCAGAGGAGTCTCCCTGTGGGCTAATTAGGAAATACAAGAAGCATGAATGGATGAATGGATGAATGGATGAAAGAATGAATGAATGAATGAGATGTTCCCTTTTGTTGCAAGAATTGCCATGGCGGAGGAGGAAGGGCCAAAGCTGCTGCTCTTACACAGCCTTCCAAGCTCAGCTGGATGCTCACTAGGAGGGTCTTACAGCAGCATCCAGCCAGCTGGCCCAGGGGGAGGGAGGGCTTCCAGGCATAGGACAGTTTGGGAAGAGCTGTCTCCTGAGTTCCCTCGACCACCCAGATATTCAAACTGCATACTGAATCTTTGATAAGTGTTGGATTCTGTACGTGTATATAATTGGTTAACTGAATCTTTCCCCAACTTACTTCACCATGGATTATTTCATTCCCACAGCTTGTTTCAAGTTGATCAGAAGTGAAGTTACACCTCAAATGCTCCCCAAAGCTTGTTGGAAGATGGACTTCGTGATGGAGGGGGGGCTCTGGGCTTAGCTAAGTGACACCAGTCGTACCCCTTCACAGCTAGAAACCATGGAAACCTGAAGAGCCCCAACCCAAAGGCTATATGGGAGTCTCTGAAGCATCCTCTGGAGGTGAGCCTGTGTTTAGCAAAAGAAGTAAGATAAATCTATTTTCCATTAAACAAGTGAACTGTGTAATTGTTACAGATAATAATTTTTGTTTTTCAATAGGACAGGACATGGCTGGAAATTAAGCAGATTCTAGGAGCAACCAAGCCTAATGAATCCTGCAAGGATTGAGCCTTCAGCATAAGTGAGTGAACTGTGTTCAGATATTAATTGTGTAATCATGGGTAGAATGCAGGGCAGAGATGGAACCAGGCCTTAGGGTCAATGTGGCCGTCACTCTTGGGCTTTGAGCCTGGCACCTGTAGACTGGGAGGGAGACAGGGTAGGTTGAAGGTGCTGTGATCAGAATCCTGAGACCACCTCTTTGGAAATGCCAGTGCCCGAACCCAGTCACCCAGCAGGGAGGTGCCACAGTTGGTAATTCTGCTAATGGACTGAGGGCAGCCCCCGGATCAAGTGTTGCTGGTGGTGGAATTGATTCGCCTCTTGTCTCCAGGAGGATGCAAAGAGGAAAGACCAATTCTAGTGAGGAACTGACAGTTTTGCTGCTGATCAACATGCATAGATATGTGGCTGCATGCTTGGGATTGTACCCAAAGATGCAGAGATGGCAGCTCAGGTTTCCTTCTCAGAGAGCTCATAACCCAGCGCAGAGTAAGACAGGTGGATCGAGGCTGCATGTGGTGCTGTCAGAGTGTTACAGCACCCTGTGGGTGGGCTTCTGGACTTGGACAACAGCTCTAGTTCTGGCCCGTCATATTCGCTCCTGCCCCAGTGCAGCAAACCCTAGCCACCTGCAATTTGCTCTCAAGTGTGTGAGAGACTCAAGGGGAAAGGATGCATGTGAAACAGACGCAGAGCCAGTCAGCTGTAAGAGTGGGTCTCGGAGGAGATGCTCACACTTTCTAATGCCACAGTTGAGTTGGGTGGACTCTGGACTGAAGATGTCTATAGGAGTGAAGTCAGTCTGCATGAGGGTCCCTGGATACTTCCTGCTGACCTTTCTTGGGGTGAAGCTCAGGAGGAAGTGGTCAGTGAGGGAAGGGGAGCAGGAAGAGCCAAAGGGGACAGTGTCCTGGGCATCAGTGATGGCAGGGGGGACAGGGGATATGTAGTCCCTCATTACTAGGATTGACAGCTGGGGTGGGCATAGCACGAGTTGCTGCTGTAAGGAAAAGAGGGATCTGTCCATTGGTGGCTTTGCAAGCTATGAAAAGTAGTTCATGTTTTTTGCTGCATGTAACAGGGTAGGCATTGGTATTTTGTTAAAAAAAAATGAGACTTGGAAGCAGGGAGCCGTGCATTATGGGTGGCAGGGAGCTGGGCTTCTAACCAGAGTGGCAGTGGCAGACTCACACATATGGGTGAGGAAACTGGGTGTGGGCTGGCTCCAGATAAAGGCGTGGCTGGCACTGATATGGAGACTGCTGATGGATTTTGGTTCTCTACCTGTATTTAATACACTGTGGAACACACAGCTGGACCTGTCTAACAGGCCACTCCTAGTAGACCTTGAGCCATGAACATTACGGGAGAAGTCAAGGTTCCACTTCAGAAATGGGAGCCACGGGCTCAGCAGAAAATTCAAGCACATGTATGATAAGCATTGTCAGGGTGAGAGGACAAAATAATGGAGCTGAAGAGATGAACAAGAAGTCACCACGGGGACTGAGACACGGCCTTCAGGGAGGGGTAAGATGGATCACATGAAGACCAAGGGTCAGAACAATAAGAAGCTGCACAGGACCCAGTGTTCTGGGCACCAGATCTCACCACGGACCCACCAGATTATGGTTCCAGTGCTCAATGTCTGAGGACCATTTCACCTCCTTGTTTGTCTTCTGTGTACACAAAGCTGTGGTTTCTGTCACTGGGTCTCATTCTCTGTACAGAGACACCCCACCCATCAGTAATGTCCTTTTCCCAGGAGCAGCAAGGGTGGCTCTTCCTGATGATCTTTGCCACCAGAGGTTTCCATCTGAGAAAAGGAGGAAAAGAAGGAGTGGCCCAGTGAATCTGCAGCGTCACCTGTCAGACGCTACATCAGCACTTTCCACACACCAGTCATGGTGTGATTTTCCCTTCTTAGGAAGAATTGCTCAGTGGCACGGGTGGTTCAAAGAGGGCTCTGTTCAGCGCCAAAGCTCTTGTCCTCTGCATCGCATCCTGCTGTCCCCTTGCACATGATAAAAGAGCCACGGGCCTGGGAGGCTTCATGCTAAATATCACAGTGCTCATTCACTGTCCCAGGGAGGTGCTGAAGGCTTTTGCAATGGTGAAATGCTTGAGTTTATAAGCAAACGAGTGATTTGGGAGCTGATGACTTTGTTTCTCAGGGATATTTCAGAATGACCGAGTGGCTCTGTTCATATCATAGCAGTGGAGACTTGCAGAGCTTTTGCAATCTGCAATGGGCTGTCCCTCAGGACATCTTGGCCCATGGTGACCCTGCATGGTGGTTGGTAGACAGCAAGGTTGGGACTCAGGGTGGCTGAGTGGCTTCAAAGGTTGCCTTGTCACAGGCACCCTGAGAGACTTTTGCCTGGGCCTCTGACCTGGGTTTGGATGTCCCTGTGTGGTGTTCACATCTCAGCTCCAGGCAGAGAGGGAGCTGAGAGCATCAGAGCTGCAGAGCAGACCCTGGGTTGACGGTGGCCTGGAGAGCAGAGTTCCCAGCCCAGCTCCAATCTCTAAGATGCTTTCTGGTCTTTCTGTGTACACTGCCTCCTCTGCAGGCTTTCAGCCAGATGGCGTGTGTGCAAGCCCCGGTTTCCACCAGGAGGCCACTCCTTTGGGTTAATTAGCTTTCCTTTGGGTGCCACACCTTGAGCAGCTCCACCGCTATTCCTTGATCCTATAATCCTGGTCTCGGAAGCCTGCCCATCTCCATCTCTCTTATGTGCCTTTTCCTGCAGCACTCACTGGAAGAAAGCCTGGATGTCTCCACAAGGGGCTGCCTGTGGGTCTCAGGGTCCACTGGCCTCCCTGTTCCTTATCGGAAAAAGCTGTCGTGAGACAGAGGAGCACTCATTTCTTCTGAGCACCCGTAGTCACAGTGCACCATGATATTGTGTGCACCTATTTTATGAAGGATAAAGAGCTTTTGTAGTCTAAGGGGATGGTGACTACCAGGGGGGAGAGAAGAGGATTTTGGAAAAAAATGCAACACTAGGCACTGTATCCTGATCCTGCCTTCCAAGCCTAGGAAGTGGGTAAGTAGAGTATTTGACTGTGCATTTATTTTGCCAAGATGCTTTATGGGTCCACTGCTCCGTGGCAGACACATGCACCTGCTTTCTGACAGATGAAGCCTGTGTCTTTTTTTCCAGTCTTGCCACACAGTAGCACTCAGGGGAGGAGGCAGCACTGATTCTTGTAGGTAACACAGGGGGGTTAGGGTCAAGGTGCTTTGGAAGGACAAAGAAATGTGGCTGAAGGACTTTGATGATTCTCAACCTTGAGAATGGGCAAAGTCAGGGAGATGAGGAGGTAAGGGGGATATTGCCAGTGTCAAGGTAGAAAGGCCAGAGGCCTGATGTGCGGAATGACCCCCAGCACTTGGTGTGATGGGACTATAATATGTGAGGGTCCAGGAGGAATTGGAGGGTTGGGGCCAAGGAGAATAGCTCTGAAAAGACAGGCAGGGTCAGATCATGAAGTTCATGCAGCACGGTTTCCATCACGACTCTGTGTACCATGACTATTACACACTGCGACTTCTCTGTATCATGTCTTCTGTCCCTCATGACTGCTAGATAGCGTCATGACATTATCCACTATTACCTCCACTGTGACTTCCATTCACCATGACTTCAGGCACCGTGACTTCCATCATGACTTTTGTCCCTTGTGACTTCCATCCACTGTGACTCCTGTTCTGCATGATTTGCATCATGATTTCCATGCATCATGCCTTCTGTTCATTGGGGCTTCCATCAGGTTGTCTGTCTATCATGATCACCATGGCTTCTGTCCAGCATGATTGCCACAGAGAGTGGCTTCCATGCAGCAATGAATGCTGGTCAATGCCTCTTGACTTCATCTGCAGGTGGTGGTTTTGCCTCCAGGTGAAAAGAGACTCAACAAAAGGGTGACTTTTCAAGTGGCAGGGGCTCTGTCTTCACCCACATCCATCTTCACCCATAACTTCAGTATGACCACTTCTCTGTGACTCACACATGCAGGAAGGGATTAGTCTGCAACTTGCAGAATCTGATTTTACATTCTCTTCACTTTCGCCAGCCTGGCTCCAAGCACCAAGCTCTTTCCATTCCTGCAGCGTCTGGAGATCAACCCCCTGGGCATCTCTTCCTCTGTATTCAGTCTGGCTGCTGGGGCTGGACCTCCATTAGTCACCTCCTCAGAGGTGCTTGTGAATCTGCCACAAGTCCCATTTGAGAATATGATATATGACCCTGTCTGAGCAAAATTGCCAATCTGTGTGAGCCGACCCTCTTCTCAGACATTAGCTCTGATGACAGAGCGCCAGTGCCATCAGCGTTGCAGACATAACTGCCTTTATGGTCACCCACTGCCAAGGCCAGGTGCTCTGCATGCTGCTGCCCAGGGTCAGGGTTCTTCCTGGGTTCAAGCTCTGGCTGAGTGGCTTCCTGGCTGCATGCCCCTGGGCATGACGTTATGACATTTCTCTCTCTCTCCCTTTCTCCCCCTCCCTCTCTCTCTCTCTCTCTCTCTCTCTCTCTCTCTCTCTCTCTCTCTCTCTCTCTCTCTCTCTCTCTCTCTCTCTCTCTCTCTCCCTCTCTCTCTCTCTCTGTCTTCCTCTGATTCCTCATCCATAAAACAAGGACTGTGCTGCAGTTCCAATGAGAATACAAATCAAATGGTTAGTGACAAAACTCACTTAGGATAAAGCTAGTTAATGCTCATTGCTGTTAACACAAGTAGAATGTGGTCTGTATCCTCAAGGAGCTGCCTCAGGGAGGGAAAACCTGCAGTTAAGGAGACAAATGCCACACTGTGGATGAGTGTCGACTAAGGCAAGAGCACAAGGAGGAGCAGAGGGGCAGAGGTGGGATGAGCTCACAAGGCTTCCCCGAGGATGGGCTCAGAGGAGGCTGGAGAAGGTCGGAGCCCAGCTGGGGCTCACCCACTGGGTTCCCATCAGATCCAGGGCACACGCCAAGTCCTGGGAGGATTGCAGGAGTTGCTCTTTTCAGATGGCCCCATCACAATATTATAACGTTCACCAGATCAACTTTTTTTTTTTTTCACCAGATCAACTTTAATTTTGAATCTTTTAGTACAGGTAGTATGGGTTACAGGGAAGATAAAAGTTCACCTTCATTTGAAAGATGTCTTTGTTGTTTTTCTTTTTCTGAGAAACTTGAAGAGAGAGACAAAAGCAAACTTGGAGAATAATGTGTCCACTTCTTCCTTTTTACCACTGCAGGCCTGGTGGCATGTGAGCTGGATCAGTCAGCTAAGGACACCTCACCCAATTCCTCCTGTCTGTTTCTCCAGGCACACATGGACCCTGCCTGTCTTTTCAGAGCTATTCTCCTTGGCCCCAAGCCTCCAATTCCTCCTGGACCCTCACATATTATAGTCCCATATATGTCATCTGTGTGGTCGGACAGGGAATCTCTTGACATGTATTGGCTCAGACTTTTGTGGAAGGTTTTGGGTGGTGTGGTCGTGCACTGAAGGAGGGAAGGACATTCCTGTCTGATGGACACATGGGGCCATATGAACCCACAGCTTGGGAGGAACCACATGGCTGCCCTCTCCCCATGGCTGGATGCTTCTGCCCTGGCCAGGCCTCCTTCTCCAGAGTAACCCTCAGGACCCTCCCATGTAAAGGTCCCCACCTTTGTGGAGCAGTGAGCTGGGGTCTGTGCTAGGGGCCACTGCCAAGTGCGGCATTGGAGCATCCTCTGGGCCGCTGCGGGCAAGTAGAATGCTGTCAGAACCCCGGTCACTCAGGAGAAAGGACCCACTGAGGGTTCTCCCTCAAGGGCGTCTGCACCTGCCAGGTGTGCCAGGCTCTGTCTTCAGCTCCTGCTGGGAGCAGCCTCTCCTCATGAGGCTCAGGCAAGGTGTGGCCAAGGCTGGGCAGAGTACCTCTCCTGGGACTTCACCGTGGCTCAAGTCAGACTTGGAAGAGCCCTCTTCCCTCCCTCCCTCCCTCCCTCTTGTTCTCTCTCTGTCAATCTGTCTTTCTCTCTTTCTGTTTCCTTCTTTTCCTCCCTTCTTCCCCTCCTCCCTTCCTTCCTTCCTTCCTTCCTTCCTTCCTTCCTTCCTTCCTTCCTTCCTTCCTTCCTGTCTCTCTCCCCCTTCCTTCCTGTCTCTCTCCCCCTTCCTTCCTGTCTCTCTCTCCCTTCCTTCCTCTCTCTCCCTCTGTCCTTCTGTCCTTCTTTCCCCTCTCACTCCTGTTTGCTCTGTCTGATCCCACTTTCCATCTTTATTTTTAGAGACAAAACAGGAGCTCCAATGACCCCTTTGAGCTCTTTCAAGTCCTTCGAGCAGAGAGTATCAGAGACTGAAGGAGTCTGACTACACCATCCTAGGCTGACCAGAGGCCACTTTACACCTCTTCCACTGTGCCACGCCTTTACCTCTGCTAAAGGTGTATAACCACCAGTTCCGACGACCCAGTGAGCACAGCCGCACCCCAACTCCCATCATCCCTCACCCCTGTTCCTGACAGGCCGCCCCCACTCTGGCATTTTCAAGCCTCATCCCTGGCAGCAGCCACAGCTCCTTCTCACTGAGCTCCACCCACAAAGCCCCATTTTGACCTTTCCTTTCACAGCCCCCCTTTATGCTCATGACCCTGTGAAAGACCTCAGCCCGGACAAGATTTACTGTCAGATTTGCTCTGAAATGAACCTGTCCAGTCAATCTTGCACCTTTGCTTTTTTCTCCTTTCTCCTAACAAGGATGATTTTTCAAGTCCCCTGGCCAGGTTAGAGGACAGCAGGGACCCTGGCCACCTTGGAGCTCTGTCCTTAGCTGGTGGTCACAGCCCGAGGTGGAGCCGGGCTTGCTCGCCTGCCACACTGGGTGGGGCACATCCTGGGGTCCTGGGATGGCCTTGTCCCTATCACTTTCCCGCCCTCCTTGTCTGTGAAACTTCCTCACTGTCCCCAGGCCTGCCCCTTGCTGGGCCGTGGCAGGAGCCTTGGTGACAAACCTCAGCACTGTGGTGCCTGGCATTCTGACTTCAAGGCTATCACCTCTTTCTGGAGGACAAGTGACCTAGGACTCCCTTGCTTTCCGTCTTGAGTACCCTGTCATTTTCCAGGGATGCATTTGGGGTGTGGGCAGTTCCCTGGTTTGGCAGGGTTCCAGTGTCTTGGGTCCCTGAAATGTCCTGCAGTGTGGGCCTGGGCTCTGGACTTTAGGGGTGTGGGGATGCAGAGGGACAGATGTGTACCTTGGGGCCATTGTTATGTCAGGATCCCCATGTGGGCAGCTGAGCCCAAACCAGACAAGACAGTCCCCTACCTGCTTGGAACAGACCCTAGGATGGCACCTGGGGGCCACGCAGACAGCTTTCTGCCTCAGTGTGTGTGTGGGAGGATGAACACACAAAGGCAGCTTCTCCAGGAGCCTTTAAGGACTGGGGGCCAGGAGCCTAAGGCCATGGCAGCATGGACACCCAGTTGAGGGTCCCAGCCCTGGATGCTCTGGAGAGTCTAGCGGCCCTCCTAGGACGCACAGACCACAGCAGGAACAGCTAAAGTGTCACAAGGTCCCAGTGTGGGAGGAAGGGCTGAGAAGGATGGGAAGGACCACACAGAGCTGCTGGATGGGGACATCTGCAAGGCAGAGTCCTTTGCCTGCTCCCCAGGATCTGCTCCCTTCCCTTCAGACTCAGTGTGCCGTCCCTCCCTGGAGGAATGCTCCCTCCAAAACCCACTGCTGTGCTCCAGATCGCCCAGGGGCAGCATGACTGTGAGTCACAGGTCTCTGAGTTCCTGAGGGTGTCACTGTAAGTGACATCCTTGTCCCACAGCAAAAGGATGCAGTCTCTTTCCCGAGTGTCACCTCTGCCTATTTCTAGAGGCCTCAAAATGCACCCCTGTTCCCTGTCATGGTGCAGGTGTCTCGCGCCACGGCTAATTCCAACTTCTCAGCGCTGATCATTTTGATTTAAGGGGAAGGAGTCTCAGGGTGGCGAACCAGAAATTGCTGGTAAAAACCTGCCAAGCACCTGGCATCTTCTCTGAGTCGAATCTATTTTGCAGGAGACACAGAACTGTACCCTGTGATTTGTCTAGGAGGAGAGGCACAGGTTGGGCCCTGTTCTTAGGGTGGGGGCTCCTGGAAGGAGAGGAGGTGACTGCCACATGGAGGTTTTCTTTGTGCAGGGGAAGCACCCAGGGCCTGGCAGCCTGCTGTTGTGAGCACCAGGATCTGATGGATGGATAACCTGTCCCTCAGGACAGCGAGCTCCATGCAGCATGTCACTAGGGCTACTGGCATTCCTGGTGTTCCCAGGGGAACAGGAAGGGTGGTCACTAGCAGTGGAAGTCTTCCACCATTGGGAGGACCTGTTCCTACCAGCAAGTGACTGCCAGCCTCACCTTTCAGGATTGTTCCCAACCCTTAGATGTAGGCATGTGGGTACACAGGATGGGCACCTCTCTGAAGGCTCAGGGAAGGTGAAGAGGCCAGAGATGTCTGGAGGGGACTATGTCCAGCTGTAGGCTCTGTGAACAACTACAGGTCTCCCCGCTGCAGGGCTCAATTCCCATGCCAAGAGGTGGAGTCTCAGAGAGATTGAGGACCATGTACAGGGGCCTCTAGCCTTGGTGCAGACCTCTTTCCTGTCCTAGGGCTCCCTTCTTCTCCCTGTCCTGGGGCTTCTGGGAACCAGGCACCTGTGCTCATCTCTGAGTGTGGATCCTGCAGCCGCACCCATACCATGAGGCAAGAGTGGGTTCGCACTGTGCCTCTGCCCTACTCTCTGCTGCCTGTGGCTCCAAATCTCCAAGCCAAGATGTTCTCCACTCCCACAGGAGCACACACTTGGCCAGGGTCTGTTCTTGCTGCTCTACTTGCTCCTCGATCTTCCTGTCCCCAAAATGTTCTGTCCCCCACAAGTTCAGAGCTGGCCCTCCAGGTGCACAGCACAGTTCATTCTCTGATGTTTGCTGCCTCCCATGGGAACTGCAGGCTTTTGACTCCTTAGCCATTTAGCTGCTACACTAGCCTTTTGGTTCTTTGCATATGTGTAGTACTGAAGACTGAACCCAGGGCCTTTGCACTGAGCTACACCTAATCCTCTTTGGTTTTTTAATGTTTGAGATAATGTTTCACTGTATCACTAAGTTGTCCAGGCTGGTTTTGAGTTTGAGCCTACCAGGGTGACTCAGCCACTTTCCCGTCACTGGGACACAATCCCCAATGCCCACAACTTAAAGGAAGGGTTTATTTTGGTTCACGGTCTCAGTCTACAGTCAGCTGGCTCCGAGTCAGAGGGCTCTAGTGGAGGACAAGTCTCCCACATCATGGAAACCAGGAGGCAGGGAGAGAAGGAAGGAGCTAGGGATTAACCACTGGTGCGCAGAGCACCCAGGGATCCAATCAACATCCCAAAGGCCCACGTCTGAACAGGGGACTTTTGGGGGATGCTCCAGACTGAGACCACCAACACAGAGGAAGTGTGATTCACATGGTCTAGGGCTTGGGTAAGTGACTCCGTGTGGTGCATCCTGGAGAAGCTGACTTCCTACTGGTGATAGTGATAAGGATCATTTTCTCAATGAGTGAGAGCAGGTGTTTTAGTTATTGAATATACATTTTCCTCTTCTGGCCCTATCAAGCATCCACATGCTCAGCATGATGAAATTCAATAGCCTTCCCTTTGCAGCAAGCCTGTGCACCCAATTTTGAGCAGCATGGTAAGACCTGCATGGGCAGAGATGAGCGAATGGTTAATGGTATATGGCTAATGAATACTGCATCATAGATTAGGTAAAAACTCAATCCTGCAGCCTCATGTGTGGTCTGTCTGTTGTGATTCCTGGCTAGGTGTTTTCAAGGGGAAAATATTACCATTGAGAATAAACTGCTCTATTGTCAGAGGGTTACATGGTCGTAGCACAGGCTCGGTGTTCAGTTGTGACTGCTACATTATCTGAGAGCAGAGATACTCCATGTCCATCTTTTTGTCTGGTAATCGGGAAACTGTAGAGTTCATGTCTTTCTTTCATTTTTTCCCACTTCTCGGAGCCCTGGGCTCGATTGCCAGGTCTGCTGTGCAGCTGAATGTGTGGATCCTGCTGCCCTGCCCGCCCTCCCCTCTGCTGAACTCCTGGAGGGTGTGGAGCTCAGGTGCTCTGGTGCCGCCTCCTGCTATTGGCACTGTGCCTGGCAGCCCTAGGTGGCTCTTTAAGATCTGGGGCACAGACAGCAGGGAGAGAGCTCTTGGGACTGGGAGACATCGGAACACTGCCCTCTGGACACCTGTCCTCCTGTCTCAGAGGCCACCTGGCCTGTGATGGGCATGTAGTGCGTCACTGCTAAGAGCTGGGTAAGCTCCTACCTTCCCCGCACAGAGCAGCAGTGAGGCCTGGGAGCGACCTCCCATTTCCCAAGCTCTCCTCACATCAGACACAATCTCAGGCCCTTGTTGCGAACTGGCTTGCTCTCTAGAGACGTGGCCCAGCTTCTAAATAGAGGGCACAGGAGGCGTCATCACCTTCTGTCCTCAGATTCTTCTCTGGGACAGTGAGAGCTTGGGTGCCACTGCGGGTGCCAGCTGGTGCTCATCTCTCCCTGGGGCCTTGGGATAATGTCGCTTCTCCTGCCAGCCTTCCTGACACCCCATGATGTCCCAGGGTCCCTGGGACCAACCTGTCAATCCTTCTGCATATCAGCTTGAAAATATGGGGGTCAGGAGCACAGGCGACCCAAGCTCTAGGCTGGAGGGAGAACTGCCCCAAATAGGTCACTGGCTCTCTAAGCCTTCAAAGGAGGCTTTGGTTTTTTTGCCTCATTAATATTAATTTTCTGGCTAGGGGGCCTCATCCCCATGACATATTTTCCTGTTAAATATTCATTGCTAGAGTGAGCAGGGCAGACTATTACAGGAGAAATCACCATTAGCTGCTATGGACCATTCTCCCGATTTGTCTAAGCCCTTTGAGAAACAGAGGCTCAAGTCTCTCTGGATCCTATTTAGGTGTGGCTCCGCAGATGTCCTTGGTGGCCTTTGAGAAACAGCTCTGCAGATGTCTTTGGTGGCCACAGGCCCAGGACCCAGTCTGAGTGCAGCCTGGTACCCTGTGAGCAGAGTGATGAGGCTGCTGGCCTGAGGCTCCTTCCACAGCCTCATGGGTATGGGAGGATTGGGTGGAAGGGATTTTCCCAACCCAATCCACATTTCATGGATAAGAAGCTAAGGTTCAGGTGTGGGGGGATGGATCAAAGTCACACATTAACCAGGGAGGGGCTGTGAGAAAAGCCACACCACAGTAGGCTACTCGTTTGAGAGATCAAAGCCAGACATCCCCATCCCAGAGGTCCTTCCTCCAAGTGATGTTTAGATCCTGAAAGCCCTTTCAAGTCAGTCTGCTCATCACAAGTTTTCAAACAGCAATCAACTGGACTCAATGGGCCCTTCTGAGTTCCCACCACTGGTTTCTTTTGGAAACAAAGGCTCTGTGTTTTGTTGGGGCAGGAATTCCAGACACTTTGGAGTGAAGTCAGCGCCATGTCATGTTTAGGAACTGCCAGCTCTCATGTCCGCCCCCTGTGGGACTGATGAGGGCTCCACTGAGCTCACCTTGGAAGACCTGACCGCAGTGGCACTGGGGAACAGGGAGGATGTGATCTGCCGCTGAGGCTCATGTGGATGTGCTGGCTGTGGCCATCGTGCGAGCAGTCTAGAGCAGCACCCGTGGCTGGCTGGGGGAGAATCACAGGCCTCATGCTGTACAGAGCTGGGCTAGGACCAGTGTGTGCTACGAAGACACACCTGGGAAATGATGAAAACAGGACACACATAGTTCGTGTCACCTGTGCTGCTACTGTTCCCTGAATTTTTATCTCGACTTCCATACTTTATGAATTTCCTTAGGGTCCTGCATATAGCCCAAGGCCCCCGGGCCCCCTTTCTTTCAGCATGGATGCTTGGGTAAGGTACAGTCTTCGAGGATGCTGCCAACTGACACCCTTACACTCTCAGCTCCATTTTTTAAAAAATTTATTCACCAAGCAATCAAAAATAAATGAAATTTTGCAATTAGCTTCTTATTGTCCCTGAACTCAGTAATGAAGGGATGTGGGGGATTTTGTTTTCCTTTTATCATTTTTATGTTTCATTGTGCACCCTAATGAATGTTAGCATTTACTCTCAGGTAAGTGTGCAGAGTGACATGCGCTAATTGCATACTTTGCAACCTCAAATCAGCAGAATCTCACAATATATCATGGTAATGCCCCTGTATTTCATGGAGGGAATGGGCTGTTGAAATACCAGGTTAATTATGCATGCATTTAATAGAATCATGGCATGGGGTGGTGGGTGGTGGGTGAGGGAGAGAGAAGATGTAAAGTCAGCTCTTTCAGTCCCCCTAGTACCTCTTATTACGTCGCTGTCACCTGTGCCCGGATGGATATGTTGGGTGCACTTATTTGTACAATTATAAAAAGTCCTTACCTTCACAAAGCAATGTATATCAAGCAAAATGAATTCAGGGGCAATATCTCATAGGTTCACCAGTAAATGTAGGAACTAGTAGGCAAAAGAATATCCCCGTGTTTTCATAAGTGAGGAAACTGAAGCTCTGAAAGATCAAGTTTTGCCCATAGCTAGGAAGCTGTTTCTTTTGGAAGCAGGGCTCAATCCCCAGCTTGGGGAGGAAACTCAGGCTCCTTGTGTGACCACAGCGCATGGGAAGTGAAAGACTTGGGGAGTGGCAGAGGCCCACCGTGCCCCTGACCCCTGGCCTCCTCAACCCTCTCCTCCACCTGTGTGAATCACCCTTGATTGCACAAGCTCAAACCTTTTATTATGTTAATCACTCTCAATGAGGTCTAAACTTGATTATTCTTGTCCCTGTCATCAGAAGGAGGGGCAGGAAGCATCACTTACCTGTTGGGCTGTCTGAGGTCACCCTTAGAATCTCCCACTATTATGTGGATCTGGGATGCTCTCAGTATTTAATTGTTTAGGAAAATGCATTCCTCGCTATTGGCCTGCAGGTGGACTGTCTTTCCCAACCTGGCTTTGATAGCTCCTCATTTTCTTTCTCATACTTAGCTGTTATTTCCTACTGTCTGTCTGCCTGCCTGCCTGCCTGCTTATCTGCACACTGTGGTGCTGTGGCAGGCTGTGTTGCCTGTGATTCTACATAATCCATCCCTGGGACCAGCACGCAGGTGTGTGGGGCTGGTGTGGACCCAGTGTCTGTGGGAATTGGGAGCAGCCTTGAGAATCTCTTGCAGCTTCCATTTGCAGCTTTGATCCCCCTGTGAGTGCTGGGGGTGCCATTGATCTTACTCTGGGTCTCAGCTGTGTCTTTGGTGATGGAGGTCACTGAATGTGTGACTTTTGGACAAGTTAGGGTTTTGCCACCATGGTGCCATGCCATGCGGACTGGAGATGTTTCTCACTGGGTGGCAGCTGTGGGTGGGCAGCGACCCCACTGCAGTAAGTCTTCCTCCACCTGCCCGTTAGTGAGCCCAGCTGGGAGGAAGGTGGTGGCTGGAAGGGCTGCCCTGCCCCAAGCACTCCTGCAGTAGCTGCTTTCTGTGATGCAGAAAAAATGGGGTTAACTGTGACAGCCAGTGGCTAAGGTGTGAGAGCTGGTAGCCTAGGGAAGCAAACACACTCCTCAGGAGCAAGCTTCTAGACTCAGAATAGGACCAAGCACACAGTCACACAGCACATGGAAGGCTGCTTCATGCTCATGAGTTGACATCATGTGATCACTACACTCCTTACCCATAGGCAGTGCTTTTCTTGGAAGTGTGTATGAGCCCCCTGTACTTGACCACAGGGCTGATTTCTCTGTGGAGTAGCCTGCTTTCCTGTCCTCTCCTGAGCTGTCCTGTGTCTGGAGCCACCCACTCTTGTATCCCATGTGATTCTAGCAAGTGCTTTCTCTTTGGTAACTCCATGGGCCATGTCTCATTTCCATCTTTCATGAGCCAAAGAACTCATGGAGCTGGTAAAGCTGGTGGACACTTTTCCATGAATTGTCACAATGCTTCTCTCAGGTGAGCACTGTCATTCTCACTTTACAGATGAATAGAGATACACATGAGACATGCTGGGCAGGATTAGCCACACTGCTCTCTGGAGGACAGGGACGTTCTATTCTCTTCTAACAGATAGTGATGGTTCTGCCCCTTCAAAAATGAGGTGTGACTGATGTGGACCATCATGGCTGGGCCCTAGGTTGTGCAGGGCTGGGCTTTCTGTCCTGGCAGAGCTGAGCCTACAGGTCCTTTGTAATGAAATGGAGACCACTAACCACAGGCTGTAGTGTCTACCCTAAGTATGCCTGCCCTGAATCCCCGCCCAGGAGGTCAGTGCTCTGATATCCAGGGTGTGAGCTTTGGAACAAACTGTGGAAGGAAGGAGTGGGCAGTATCCTCAGCACATCTCAGATCCTCTCAGGTCAGGAGGGCACCTCATGGGACAGACCCATGTCCTCCTGGGCAGGGTGTTTGTGGTGAACAGTGGACAGGGCCACCATGCCACATGTTAATGGGGTCCTAGAACCCTCCTTGGGGAGCTGAAACTGGATAGACCGAGACCATCACATCACCCATCTCTTAAAGTATACTTTCATTTTTAGTTAACACATAAAAATTGCATCTATTCATGAGGTAGAGTGTGACATTGTAACCAACATACACAAGGTGTAAAGACCAGCTCAAAGTGCTTGACACATGCAACACCTACCGCATTTATCATTTCTTTGGGTTGAGAACATTCAAATCTTTTCTACTGACTATTTAGAAATATTCCCCTAGCTCTTGTCAACCCTACACATCTGACCATGCTATAGGATGTTGGAAGTTGATCCTCTCTACCCACTAACTGCCCTCTCTCTATCCCTCCCTCCCACATCATTCCCAGGTCTGGAAACCACTAATCTATTCTCTGCTTCCCTTTTAGCTTCCACTAGAAGTGAGAACACTCAGTATCTCTCTTCCCATGTCCTAGTTTTCACTTTCCAGAATGCCCTCTGGGTACATTCCTGCTCCTGCAGCTAGCATGCTTTTCCTGTTTTTATGGTTGATCAATATCCTGTTGTATGCACACCTCACGTTTCTTTCTCCACTCATCTGTTGATAGAGAGCCAGCTTGATTCCGTTTCTTGGGTTTTCTGAACAGCGTTGACGTAAATACAGGTTTACAGCTGTCTTCCCCACGCCCATTTCGGCGCCTTCTCATCCACACCCAGCAGCGGGATTTCTGGGTCACACAGCGCCTCACTTTCTCAGTTTTGGAGGGAACCTCTATACTGCTCCCTATAAAGGCTGTGCCTGTTTACAAACATTCCCTCCTATCAGTCGTTTGTTTCTCTACTCTGTTAATTGTTCAATCACTTCCCTTTACAGGTAATGACCTCGAGGCTCAAGCCACTTGGTGCGGGAGTGGGGCCAGTGGTCTCATCTTTGGTTCCACTGGAGAGTGTTTCTCCTACCCAGATTCTTGTGTAGTCTTCTCTCCTGGAGTCCTTGGGCTTGGTGCTTGCCGGCGCAGCAGAGACACCGCAGCAGCTCATAGCGAGCGGAAGTGACGTCATGAAGGGCTTGATGGTAAAGGAGGCCATGGGAGGAGGATGGGTGATGCTGGCACATGGAAGCCGGAGGATACTGGGACAGGAACTTTGGGTCCCACACCTGCTTAGCAGGAAGAACAGTTCCCTGGGGCAGAGGTGCTCGAGATGCACTACAGTTGCCTGAGTGGATGGCCACTTTTGCTCAGAGAGTATGCTCCTCCTCTAAACTGCTTCTCAGCAGTGGGTTGAGTCACCAGGATTTCCTCCTAGCCAGTCTCCCTGGGACAGTCAGGCAAGGCCTTTGTGGCAGCCCAGGTGCCGTCCTGCCCAACCTCTTCTGATACACTCCCTCTCAGCTTAGGCTGATCATTTGGAGGTCCAGGCCCCAGCGGTTCCCATGGCGCTGCTCTGTGCCCACTGGGTCCATCAGGACACTCGTGCTATATAATACCTGGTGCCACCCATCTGCACCTGGGCATCCCCTCCTGCTCCCTGCCACAGGTAGAAGTGTTGGAGAGAGCGGCTGCCCCACCTCTCACCTTATCTACCTGCTCCTTGTTCCGGGAACCTCTCTTCCATGATCCTGGTAGCCATCTGAAGACACTCTCTGCATCCTTCTCCTGCTCTTCGCCCCACTCCTCTTGCCTGGGTTCTTGGAGGGCCACCCCTGCACAAAGGCAGAAATTCCTCAAGGATGTTTCCCATCTGCTCTTGGCAGAAGTGACTGGGCCCCCTTTCCTGGGCTACTGTGACCCTGCTATTCCAACACAGCCAGCAACCACCCTTGATCTTGGAATCCTTGAGAATGGTCCACAGACTCACTGAATCCCAGCAGAGCCTGAGAGGAGAGCCCAGTGTAGGAACTGGCAGAGAAGGGCCTTGAGGGAACAGAATCAGGTTGTGTGTGTGCATGAGTGTGTGTGTGTGTGTGTGTGTGTGTGTGTGTGTGTGTGTGTGTGCCCTCTGTGCAGCCAGCAGAGGTGCTTCAGACCAGAGGCTTTGCTCCTCAGGACACAGCCACCCAGAAGCTGCAGTTTGGTTCCACAGTCAGCAGGCTGACTCTGTGTGCAATGATCTGGCTCTCCCTCCTCCTGGACCCAGTTCTCCACACCTCACCCAGAAGGGCGGCACTGCTGTCCCATATTGGCCTGAGGACACTCTGCCTCCTCACGGGGATGGAGGGCACAGGAGAATTGATTTTCATTTTGCAAGATGGCACAGCTGGTTAAAGAGCCTGGACCCAGCTCAGGGTACCTCTGTGGCACCAGGCGGGAACTCTGTAGTCCTTTGCCAGGAAGCTCATACAGACAGGGTCCCATTCTGAGCCTCCAGCCTTTGCCAGTGGGGATTCTTTACTGTCCTTGGAGGTGCACCCTGAAGGGCTGACACTAGCGTGGACATGTGGGCTGTGCTCTGTGGGGAAGTGCCCAGGTCAGCACCCTCAGGCAGGTTGCATGTGCACAGGGAGGTGCAGACTCCCAACCCCAGGAGCCAACTTCCCACTGAGCAGGCATCCTAGAACCTGTGAGGATTGCGTCTGGCCCTGCCTTTGTCCCTAGAGAGTCTCTCTCTCTCTCTCTGTCCCCACTCCTCCCTCCCTCCCTTCCTCCCTCTTTTCCCCTGCCCTAAATCCTTCTCTCACCCCATCACTGGACAAACTATTATTGCAACTTGTTGAGGGACCAGACAAAAAAGTGTGTGTGGGGGGGTGGCTGGCTGCTCTGACAGAGCTCGAACAGAGGACCTAGAGGGCATGCGTGATGTGCCTGTGCAGGGATGGCAGTGGGGTGTGCATGTGTGCATATGGGGAAGGAGAATATGGACATGTGCTCAGGGAAAAGGATGGAAGTGTGTGTGCTCAGAGAAGGAGGATGTGAGTGGGTGAACTCAGGAAGGACAGTATGGGTGTGTGGTCAGGGAAGGAGGATGTGGGTGCATATGCACAAGCAAGGAGTGTGTGTGTATGTGTGTGTGTGTGTGTGTGGTGAGTGAATGAGGATGTCGGTGTAGACGGTTAGGGAGGGAGGATGTGGATGTGTGTGCTTTCAAAGGAGATTGTGGATTCTATGCTCAGGGATGGAGGAAGTGAACTTGTATACCCACTCAAGGATGTGGGTGTGTGCTCTCAAAGTGCGGGGTGGGGGAGAGTGTAGTGAAGAGGATGTGAGATGTGTAAGAGGAAAGGGGTGTGGTCTGCATGCCCAGGGAGGAAGAATGTGTGGCCTGTCCAGGAGGGATTCATCCAGAAGAGGAATCTCTCAAAACCAGAGTGGGGAGCTGGGTCCTCATTCCTCATAGACCAGGCGGGTGCTAGCAAACCTGAAAGGCCATGCCCAAGACAGCCAGCCCTGGACTCAGGCAGGGCATGACAGAGAGGAGGGGAGTGTGTGCTGTGCCTTCAATGACCCTGGGCTCCATGTGTCTCCCTCGAGGACAAACCCTGGATTTCTGGATCACAGGGCGGGTGTCACTTGTGCCGTTCCTGGGACAGCAGTTTGGGGGCAGTGGTGTCCTCTGAGGATAGCAGGTGGGGCTCCGAAGGCTTAGTCTCAGTGACATGCCCCTACCGGAACCTCTCATCATGTTAGGGATCTGGGACTCAGGTCCTTCCCTCTTCTTTACCAAGAAACATCTGTCACCATCACAACTGAGGGCCCATGGGAATCACATGGACCTTCAAGGCTGCAAACCTACCTTTTCCTGCAAGAACTGCCCCTTCTTGGCTAGGTCATTACCTGCATAAGCCTGAGTTTTCTCTGTTGTGAAACAGATAATGCTGATTTTTCTGCCTTTTTGAACAACAGAATGTCCGTGTGAACCACTGTCAGCGTACAGAGGGCATGGGTGATACAGTCCACCAGACAGGACTGGATCCTGACTTTTGACCTCCTTGGCCCTTCCCCATAGTTTATGAGTTCATAGCTACCACTTCATCTGCAAAGCCCATGGGCCCCAAGGGGGACCTGGGGAGGCTCATGTCCTGCCTCCTGGCAACTGGGAGTGTTTGTCCATTCAGCTGTGCCCTGTACTTGGCCCCTGCCCTTACAGACTGGCTGCCTGGTTGCCAGGGAGGGTGCAGGCAGGAAACCACCTCCGTAAGGATGGCGCTGGTGACTGAGGTGGAGACCTCTGCTGGGGTGCTGGTACTCTGTCAGGGCCTGGAAAAGCACTTGCTTTAGTCCACATTAAACGGATGTGGGATGATTTATAAACCCTCATGCCCAGGCTCTACCAAGGCTGAGCGACCCAAGGCCTGGGTGAGATCCAAGGTCAGTCCCCTTGGTCACCCCTGGTGAGCCCACTGGCTAGCGAGTCAAGATGCTGTGGCCTTGGGACCATGGCAGCTGTCACAGGGTGCTGGCTGCCTGGTGGGCGTGGGGCGTGAGTCCAAGTGGACCGCGGAGTGTAGACAGGCAGCCCACAACTGCTCGTGGGGCAGAAGCCCCTGCAGATGCGCATGCCGGGGATCCTGCGCCAGGCTCTTCCCAGCCCCCACCCCGCTCATTTAGCCCCAGCTGTCACACGTCTCAGTGTCCCGCCCACTCTGAGCTGTCCTGGGTTTCCCCACAGCCGCCTGCAGCTCTTTCCTGGAGACGTGCCAGCCGCTGAGAAGAGGTCGGGCGCTTCCCTGCCCAGGTGTGAGCACGGAGCTCATGGTCTCACCTTGGCATCTAAGGAAAGGCGAAGGGTAGTCACACCCAGCCGTGTCCTCCACTGTCTCTTTCTTTGACATTCACCCTGCACTCCCCTGCGGGGCACTGTCCTTCGTGCTGAATGTGCAAAGAGGGGGAAACCGTCTGAATGTCCTTTATCTGTCCTCTACGCAAGATCTACTCCAACCAGATTTACTTCAATTCTTCTGCCTGGGTTTTGCAATAGCTTCCAGATAGGCTTCTCTGTCTCCGCTCCAGCCCTTCTGTGCCCTGAGGTCAGGGAATCCACACTGCCTACTCCCTCCAGACCTTGCCTCTGATCCTCATGGGACTGAGGCAGATCCCCACCCGGCCTCCACTGGGAGGCCTCCCAGCTGCATCTCGCTCGACTCTGTGCTCCCACACTATCTACCCTCTGTGCAGCCACAGCCAATTACTCTCAGTTCATTAAGGGAACCATCTTCCCTCTCACCCCTGATCATTGCTCACGCTGTCTACTCTGTCTGGAACAACGCTCTCCCTGACTCTGCATTTTAATTGCCTATTTATAATGTGTCCACCTTGAAGCCAGTGATGGGTGCACTGTTGCTCCTGGTATCCCCAGTGCCTAGCACAGTGCATACTCCCTGGTAGAAGAACAGGAAATTTTAATTGAATTAATAAGTGCAGGTATCTGTTAATTGCAACATAAAAATTTTACTGTTTACATGAGGAAGTTATTTAACTTCTTTGAGCACCTTTCCTCCTCTGGAGAACAACATAGGAATATGTACCTCCTAGAGTTGTGATGAGATTTAAAATAACTGATATTTGTAAAGCAACCTGGGATGAGGCCAGCAGCTAGTCCCATAGCAACTGTCTGTCAGATGGTAGTTAAAGCCCTCCTTCTGGATCAGAAAGGGAAATGTTCTTTGGCCACATGTTGCTTCTCTTTGTGGAGTGAAACAAATCCATAGGTAAGGTCCTAGATTCTGAGCCTAACCCAAGCATGGTGGAACACACCAATAATTGCAGCATTGTGGGAAGCTCAGACAAGATGACCCCAAGATCACTCTGAGCCTGGGTGATGGAAGGAGATCCTGTCTCAAAATAAAGATACATAAAAGGGCTGAGGGCGTAGCTTAGCGCAAAGGCCCTGGGTTCAACTTCCAGTGCTGGAAAAAAAGGATACTGAGTCCAGGCGAACTGGTTGCTCCTGCAGGTTGCTGCCATGTTTATGCCTCACATTCCTGACAGGGCAGAGCTGATACCTGAAATGTCTTTCATTTTGCTTATTTAGTTTTTTGAGACAGGGTCTCAGTATGTAGTTTAGGCTGGCCTTGAACTCACTGCATAGCCTGGGGTGGCTTCAAACTCACGATGATCCTCCTGCCACAGCCTCCTTAGTGCTGGGGTTATAGGTGTATTCCACCACGCCCAGCCACCTGCAATACCTTTCTCACCCAGATGAGATAGGAAGAAGGTGGAAATGGCTTTTGAACACCAAAAATCTCCTACAAAAGCAAGCAGGCATTGCTTCAATATTGTGGCCTCTTGGATAATCTTGAAACCTGTGTCTTTAACTAATGGCACTTTTGTTCTGTCTTTCACATCATTAATAAAAGCAAAGGGTCCAGCTGGAGCCCACCAGAGTCCTGGCCACAAGGCCAGCCCCATACATCATCTGAGTCCAGTGCTGAGGCCAGCTCACAGTGAGTCCCAGCACGTGTATTTCAAAGACAACTGTAATCAGCATCAGGGAAACTCTGCAAACTTCCACCACAGACACTTCATCAGAGCCTCAATGTGTTTTATGTATCACTATTCTTCCTATTGCCTAATGGGGCTTTGCAAAAGCTTCCTTTGCCTGTCACCACGCCGTGGCAAGATGCTGTACCCTGGTGACTTTTGCAGAGCACTAACATTTACCAATATGAGCAGTACCAACTTAGACACATACCTATGTGCACACACATGCACATACGCACACATAATCCATGGGATTTTGAATTGAAATAGCTATAAATTGGATTGCATCTTTTCCTGTATACAAAATACAAAGAATATAATTGAACCATTCATCAGTGATGACATAACTATCGGTTATCCCATCTGATGTGTGGAGAGACCCTGGGTAGCTATAGGCATCTTCCTGCCTCTGCTTCCACTAAACGACCCAACAGCCTGTGATGGCTGCATGTGCAGAGGCTTTATCTCTCCTCCCTCATGACAGGCTGTTGGCAGATTTTGTGAGATAGATCCATGGGTGCTTTGTTTTCTCTTCTATTTTTCTGATTCTATAAATAAAAATATTGGCATATATGCATTTCTTTAGAAGAAAGTGTTTATTCATTTTTCATTTTAAAGAAAATTAAAAAATGAAAAATTTAAAAAACATTAAAAATGATACCGAGGGCTGGGCATATAGCTCAGTGGAATAAGCGCTTGCCTAGCAAGCGCAGGGTCCTGAGTTCAATCCCCAGTACCGCAAAAAAAAAAAAAAGTTAAAATTTGAAAAATGATACCGAATTTCAAAATAAGATGATAGGACATCAACAATGGTTGTTGCATTGCATATTGTTATCTTCAAAGTAGTTGTTCAGATTACCAGGTATAGGCATGCAAAATTGATCAAAAAATTAACTGTTGCTTTCCATAAACCAATAGAAATTAGTAGTACAATTATCTTAGCTTTCTCATGTATACAAAATGAAGTATTTTTCAAAGAAATCAGTGCTAGCCAGGTATGGTGGTGCACGCCTGTAATCCCAGCACTCAGAAGGCTGAGGCAGGAGGATCTCACAGAGAGTTTGAGGCCAGCCTGGGCTACAAAGTGAGTTCAAGATCAGCCTGACCTACACAACAAGACCTCACCTCAAAAAAAGGTGGAGGGGGAAGATGTGGGTCAGAAACAACTGTATGAAGGAAGTCATCACTTAAAGGATGATGGCGGTGTCGGCTGAGGCAGAATCAAGTCTAAGTTTCCTTGAGAGGGCACAATGGGAGAATGTCCAGCACTATGAACAGCATTGAGATTATACTGAGGGCAAGGACCTGGGACCCACTGCAGACCTGCCAAGGCCATCGAGGTGTGCTCCAGGTAGTTCGTCCCTGTCTGAAGCTGAGCTCTGCTCCTAATCACGCAAAGAGGGCAGCACGGGCCTTACAGAAGAGGAGAGGGTTATGTTCACTCACGGCTCCTGCCTGCGCTGGTTGAAGAGTGCATGTGGGAAAGGCTTTCTTTGTCTGCCTTTTAAGGGGGCACTGGGGATTGAGCTCAGGACCTTAGTGCTGAGCTACATCCCCAGCTCCCATTTGATTTCTTATTTTGAGACAGGATCTCTCTAAGTCACAATGTTGCCCATGTTGATCTTGAACTTGACATCCTCCTGCCTCAGCCTCTCAGACTGCTGGCATTTCAGGCATGCCTCACCACCCCAGATGAGTGACAGCCTTCTTGCTGGTGGAGCCCAAGTTGTTACATGTCCTCCTCACTCTCCCTCCGTGTTTGACATCTCCCAGCAATCCCACCCTCTTCCCCCATCCTCCTAGGGACCAAATGTCTGGTGTGTGAAGCCTTGAGGGGCGTACTCAGCCACCTCCAAGCCTGAGCACCTGTGAACGCAAATGTGCTTCCCAGCTGGGTAATGCTTGTGCCTTCCAGGTGTTCAAGCTGTGAAACCCGTTAATTCTTTCCCTTTGGTCCCTAAGATCTCAAATTTATAATTTCTTTGCATGTGCAGAGACCAGAGACAGAGGATCACTGAGGGATCTGTGTCTGATCCCACTGCAGAAATCAGTCTCGCTGGGAACAGCTGCAAGTTGGGGTAGGTGTTCAATGCTCCACCCTGGGTCAGAGGAGAGGGCCAGGGAGGGTAGCCTGGCCCTGGAGAGGGGCCCAGGACTGTCATGATTAGCAGTAGACTTTGCACATCCCTGAGCTGGAGCTCAGAAGCAGAGCAGAGAGAGAGGACAACTGC
Source organism: Dinomys branickii (assembly GCA_004027595.1). NCBI lineage: Eukaryota > Metazoa > Chordata > Mammalia > Rodentia > Dinomyidae > Dinomys > Dinomys branickii. The sequence continues at coordinate 140,555 of PVLD010002786.1, forward strand.
AGGAGAGAAGAGCCGTCTCCCAGCTGCGCGGAAGCTGCCTCGCACTCTCCCTGGAGAGCTCCTGCCAATCCAGCGTGCCCCACCCCATGGTGCCCCGGGAGGTCCCCACTGCTCCTGTAAAATCCCATTTTCTTGGTTCTTCTTATCTCTGTGGTGACAGGGTGACATTTTAAAAATCTTTTATAAATTCTAAGGGGAAGCTAGAAGGAAAAGATTATAGGTTAAAAATAGTCAAGTTCCCGAAGTGCTGAGGTTTCATCCTGGCTGACTCTGACCTCCCTGTCTGGTCCTTCTCCTTCGCCTCCTCCTACCTCTGCACACGGGCTTCTCTCCTCTGCACCCTGAGGGGGAATTCCCTGACTCCGGGCTGCTTGCCTTCTGGTTGGGCCAGCTACATGGAGGCAAAGGAGATGCTAAGGAGGAGCGTCCCTCCCCTTGTTCCCGCCACGGGCAGTATCTCCAGAGAAGGGCCAATCTTAGCCACTTTTCTCATTGCTGGACTGTGACACCCAACACCTGGGACTTAGAGAAGGGGAGGTTCATCTTGGCTCAAGGTTACGGTACAAGGTCAATGAGCTCCAGAGAAGAAACAGTATTGCAGAGGGGCCTGGCAGAGGAGAGCTGCTCACAGCGTGGTGCACAGGAAGCGGAGAGGAAGGCAGGGGCTGGGGAGGAGACACACGCTTCCAGCCCACTCTCCAGCAATGGCCTCTTCCGACCAACAGCAAGTCAGTTATGGATTTATTAGTGGGTTAATCCACTCATGAGTATAACACCCCCATGATCCAATCACCTTCCAGACATATGAGGTTTCCTGACCACTTTAGGTCAAACCAGGCCATAGGCAGAGAGCATATGGGAGGCTGGGAGTGGCAGGCGTCCATTCTGGAAAACCTGGTCTGAAATACTCAAAATGAAATTCTCAAAATGCAAGATCTGAGCTCAGCCAGGAGGAGTGAAGGTGGCACAGGCCTGACCCTTGCAGTCCTCTAGCAGGAACGCCCTGTCCCGAGAGCCCCAGGGCTTCCTGGTCTGCAGAGTAGGGGCTGAGAGGTAGCTGTGTGGCCCCATCGTCTCTGCAACACCTTCGGGCTCCAGTTCCCTGGGCCCATGATGGAGGAGGAGCTGGCACCCACAGATACTGTGGGTGATTGCACTGCAACAGCCTGATTGTGGTGTCAGGCTGTGCCAGGCTGTCATAATGGGAGGGCAGAGAAAATGCTGATGGTAATTCTGGGCTTTATAGAAATCTTAGCTGTGTTTTTGGCTTAACTGTGGTTAACACCTGAACTCCACTTTGTATGCATGTGTGCACGTGTGTGCATTCATGCATGTGTGTCTGTGCACGTGTGTGTTGGGCGCATTTACGCCTCACACCAGTATATCCCGTGCCTCTTATTCTTCTTTTAAGGTTGGGATTCAATGTGGTGTCCTGCCCCAAGGAGCTACTCCACAAATCCCATATTATGGTCACTCTCTTGCTCAGTTGGGTATGCGGAGGGCTGACATCTGGACCTGCCAATCTACGTGTCCTGTGTGGTGTGAGCACCATCCTAGGACATCACCAGCATTCAGTCCAGGAACAGATAGGTGTCCAGTGAGTGAATACTGTGCTTGAAGCTGTGGTCACTGTCAGTTTTCTGCTTGAGTTTGGACTGAGAGCTGATGGGATGGTACAGGGGAGCTTGTCTTACCCATGATAGGCAGGAAGTGATGCCACATAAAGCCACCTTCTGTGCTGGCATTTCCACCTGGTGGTCATGCCTCTGCAGCCCTAGATTTCTGTTTCTGCCCCTGCTTTGTTACCTGAAATGCTGCACTCCCCTGCCGTGCATTCTCGGGACATATCCCCGTCACATGTTCTTTTACACACCACGGACACAGACACGTTTCCCAGGATACAGCCACCTGGAACAGTCCCCAGGGCACATTCCAGGCTTCTGCAGCATCTGGCTGTGTGTTCCAAGGAGCATCACCTGCAGGGGTTCTGCGCTGGAGGAAGGTGTAGGTACTCCCTGCTTTTTCCTGGTCAGGCTGCTGCTGGCTGGCTGAGATAACCTGGGTAAAATTGGTAACTGCTGATGGATGAGGTGTGGGCACCGTGGGAAGGGAGAGCGTGGAGCGATGCCCAGCTTCCTGACCGTGGCCCCCAGCAGGTACATGGCTGACCTACCCCAGCAGTGGAGAAACACAAGAGAACCAGGGGAGGGGTGAGGGCATGGATCAGAAGCCTTAGGGTCTGATGTCCCAGCATGGAGGTGGCCATTTCATGAGAAAGGACAAGAGCACATGGGGGGCCATGTGTGGGGACAGCTGGGGCCTCCCTGAGCATGTCCAGAAGAGGGAAGTTGGAGAGGGGAGGGATCTGGCCACAGGCAGTGCTTGCACATCAGAACACTAATGTCTCAAGGAGAGGACCAGCACCAGAAAAGACGCTAATGACCAGAGCCACTAGAATCTACTCAGGCTCCTTCTCTGGAAGCTCAGGCAGAACCATGTGGACCCATCACACCCTCCAAGGGATTTTTGTTCCCATGCCTTCTCTATCCTGAATGCCACCCTGGCATCTCAGTTCTCAAACCTCTAAAATTCCCTTTGTGTGTACTCCATGTTCCATTTACAGCTTTCCCTGCTGGTAGGTGGGTGGACCCTGTCTCTCCACCACAGCAAAGCTCTTCTTCTCTTAGTGAGAAGAAAATCAGGTGAGTGGTCACAGATTCTCTTTAGCAGGCCAGGGAAAGGGGAAGCCACACGTCCTTGCTGATTAACTTTGCCTCATTCCACGGAGGTGCGAGAGAAGAGACTTTGAAGAGTGATATCAGCGATATCCAAAGAACCTGGAAGATCCTTCCAGTGAGATCGGACCTGTAGTGTTCAAGGGGGCTTTGCCCGGGGCTTAGCCCTGGTGGACAGGGTTTGAAAGGTCACCCGAGGCAGAATGGCTGCTGGGAATAGCAATGGATCCAGAGGGAGGTGATTGCTTATTCTTACAATGAGAAAGATAATTTGTGCTGTTAGGATGACTGGCTAGGGAATATGTTCACTGAGAGTTTAAAGACAGAGGGCCTCACAGCCTTTGTCAGAGACCACCATATTTTTGTCCCATGTGAGATTATGAAATAGCTCAGTTCCCAGAAAGGGTCTCAAGGATATATTGCAAAAAGAGAATGTTTCCTGCCTCCCCTCCTTAGGGACTCCAGTTCTTGGTGTCTAGGATTCTAGTCGGTGACCTGATGGCTTGATCATCCCCTTCAAAACATTTATTGGGAAGGGGACTGAGAAGTGGAGGAAGGAAAGGAGAGGAAGGAAAGGGGGAGAAGAACTAAGCTGTGTTATGTACTTGCACCACCGCCCTGTGAAGACTGCAGTCATGTACCGCAAGTGTGGACTCGAAAAAACCTACCATATATAAAAACCCACCTTTTATTTGAGAAGGCCTCTTCTTCCTATCTCTGCCAGGGATGTGGGTGTCTTGTGCTTCCCCAGGGATTTGTTTCCTCCCAAGGGGACAGGAAGGGATGGGAGCTTTGAAGAAAACAGGCCTCATATGGCGGGGTGAAGCCCTTCAGTCTTACTCTTTTTGACCCTCACAGTTCTCGATAAAGGACAATAGAACAGAATCCACTTTCATGCCACCTCCTCCTGCTTGCAAATTCTGTTTAAACACCTTAAGCATGGCTCTAGGCAAATATGCAGCTGCTTCTAGCCAGAAAAGGAGACCCACAGGAAGTCCTCTTTTCCATGCCTTGGCCTGGGTGAAAATACCAGCATCTCAGGGAAGACCCTGGGTGGTGCAGGGCCAGGGCTCCTTCAAGACATGCAGCACACCCCAGGGAAACCAACTGGGACTCAAGGAACTGTCTGGGTCTCTTTGCATGAGCATAGATGAGCACAGGCTGGACACAGCAGGTCAATAAACAGGTGTTGGTGCTGTGCCCTGAGCCCATGGGACAGAGGTATCATTGATCATACAAAGGTTCAGGGTTTCCCTGATCAAATCCTGCAGGTGCAGACAGGAAACAGAGTGGGCCTGGCTTCTGCTGAGCAAGCAGGCCATGAAGAGAACTCAGGAGGACATGGAAAACCTCCTTTTTGTTCAAAGATCATGCTGGGCATCAGATGGCAGGATGCTGGGCAGCTCATCTGAAGGACATCTGGTCAACTCTCATCATCCTGGACCAAGGCCCTTTGAGGGGACCAGTTTTGCCTGAGACTTGCAATGCATCATGTGCTCCACATCCAGGTGGCCACTGTCTGCTGAGCTCTCTCATGTCCCTGGGCACAGCACACAAAGCCAAGACTTCAAAGCCATATCCGGTCTAGAGTTTCTTTGGAAAGGACTGTGTCAGGGAGTGTGGGGACCTCATATATTGGTTGTAGGGGTGACAGGGCTGGTCAAGACAGATGGCTGGCCACCACTGCCAGGTTTTAAGGACAATGGAAGGAAGCAGTCATTGGGGTTGGAGGGTCAGGCAGAGGGTTTTGGTGGCCAGGATGACCAAGACTATGGATTTGTTCCCTGCAGCTTGCCTCGTGGTCTGCCTGGGTTTCAGACCTCAGAGTTTCACCTACAGGCCCCTGACACTGTTGGTGTAAGCTGGGCTGACTCCAGTTGCTGCAGAAACCACTGGAATCTGAGCAAATTATCTTTTTAAAACCTTTGGCAGCACTGGGGCTTGAATTCAGGGCCTTCACATTAAGCTGCATCTCCAGCATGGTTTATTTTTATTTCAAGACAGGGTCTCGCTAAGTTGCTATGCTTAGGCTAGACTGGAAGTCAGTATCCTCCTATCTAAGCCTTCCAGAGAGCTGAGATTACAAATGTGTGCCACCATGGCTGGCACAAGTCATCTCTTTCCTCCACGCATCACCCTCTGCACCTGTAAAGTATCCACGGGACTGCAGCCCCTCAGAGGGCTCTGGGGAATGTTAATGGGATAATTTAATCTACATTTAGTGCCAGAAGGAAGCAGTGCTCTGCCACCCCTGCATCACCTTCCCAGGGCTGCAGGTGGGGAAGCAGCAGGGTGGGCTGCCCAGGAGCGCTGGAGAGTGAACGATGGTTTGGAGCACATTTCTTGCTCCTGCAGTGTCTGTGGCTCTCCACCGCCCCAAGAGCACTTCTCACTTAAATCCACACTGGTGCTTGGGCAGATAAACTCAGTGCATTGTCTCAATTGTTCAGTCAGAGATCTGGAGGCTCACAAAGGCTGAAATACACTCCAGGTTGCACAGAGGAGGAGACTTGGGTCCTGGATCTGATTCCAAGTCCCATTTGCATGCCATGTGCATAGCAATGCATGCATGCAGTCTTAGGTAGCAGGCACAAGTGTGCATACTGGTACATGCACTTGATGTGCCTGGAGTCTGCATGTGTATGCCTGTGTGCTCAGCAAGCTCATGAGGGCAGGTGTCCCACCTCCTGTGCCATTGTCCCAGTGTCCTTAGGGCACAGTTTGTGTTTCTTCAGTGTTGGGAAGCCCAGCATTCTGTCCAGAGCTTTCCCTAGAAGAGGAGGGAATTTTCCCTTCCTCTAATTGTAGACTCACAGCAGACTGACAGGGAAAAGACAACCGTGCCCTTTTTTGTGAGTATTTTTCCTCCCTCTCTGCAGAGCTTTCCTGAACATGATTAAAAATGGCAAGGAAATTAGCATGTGAAAATATGCATGAGGGAGAAAATGGTCCTGCAGGAGGTCACAGCATCATGACACAGTTCCAGGTTCCCCAGGTGTACCTGTGATTCCAGGCTGAGTGAAAAGGAGGTGAAATCTTACTCTTGGCAAAGCCCAGCCCCTGCATGGCTTTCTTTCTTCCCAGAATCAGTGTGACTCTCCTTTGAAAGATGCTTCAGCTTGCCACCGATGTTCCCTGCCATCTCCCCTCCTGGATGCCTGTGCGGCTGGCAGGCAAATCAATTGGTCCAGCAGCTCTGCTGTCCAAGACACAGAGCTGGGCTGACATCTCCCAAAGAACCCCAGAGATTCGAGCCTGGGCACCTGGGTCTGTTCAATGCCGAGCAACAGGCAGGCACCAGGCTTGCTGTCAGCTGAGCAGTGAAAAGGGACAAGCTGCTGTGTCAAAAGTGACATGCCGGCTTCTGCGGGTCTTGCAAAGATATCGGCGGTGATGTGACTGTGGGCTGACATCGGCAGCAGAAGTGGCTGGTTTCCGTGCTGGATTGAAATTCATCCAGCTCCCTGTGTTCACGGCGATGATTTCCAATGCTAATTCTCAGCGAGCCAGGCATGAAATATATTCACGGGCTCTGCTTGCGAGAGCCCTTTGGAGTTATTTGAGGTACCTGTGATGAAAACATCTGTGCCACTTGCTTTTGTGCATTTTTGTTCCCTTGGTTTCAATTATGCAGTCAAAGAAACTTTGGGGGAGAGAGGGGAGATTGCTGACGTCTCCCCTTTCCTTCCTGATAAGAGCGGGAGGCTGGCTGCTGCCTGAATGGGAGATGTAGGGGAGGAAGGGGGCGACTTTCATCTCCCTTAGCTGCTGCACTCCGACCATGCAGATGAGGTTGTCTAAAAGCATCTCCAGCCCCGCTGAGTGCCTGGGGTTCCTGAGCCATTCTCTCCTGGCAGGACAAATGTGGGTGAGTCAGTTGAGATCACATCTGTGTACATAAGTAACTGACAGGGCTGCAGGCTGCATAAAGGATGGGGCAAGATAACTGAGTGCAGGAAAGCGCTGCAGGGCCATGTGCACGTGTGCGCATGTGTGTGCAAAGAAGTGCACGGCTGTCAGTGCATGGTTATGTGTGTGATTTCCCACTAACATCTTTCTCTCCAGGGCCACACCCTTGAGAAGCCTTTTCTCCTCTCCAGATCTCTGCATCTGTCCTTTCCTCAAAAATGTGCACCATGTACACCATGAACCCAGCCATGACCAGGGATCCAAGACCTAGTAACTGGACCAAGGCCATTCAAAGAGGCAGAGACATGCCTAGAACCAGGCCTTTGGATCTCCTAGGAACTGTGGCTGAGAGAAGCCCCCACATACCTCTGGTCGTCTGGGGTACTTCTCACCTGTCAGGCTCCTATGGGGGTGGACACTCTCCCATCTGCCCCTGCTCTTGGATCTAGTACCAAGTTTGGTAAAGAAGCATGCATAGACTCTGTTTCGTTTTTTTTTTTTTTTTTTTTTGTGGTACTGGGGATCGAACTCAGGACCCTGCGCTTGCTAGGCAAGCGCTTATTCCACTGAGCTATATCCTCAGCCCAGCATGCATAGACTCTGGGAGCTGCTGTAAACTCCATTACTCTGAAGGCAAGAGCTGGCATGGGAGGTGGATGTGGTCACTTGGGTCTGTGGTAGGTCTGGGTCTCCTCTAGGGAGGGAGCATTAACTGAAGCGGATCTGTGGAGGGAGAAGGCAGACTCTCCCATGGTGACATGCTGGAAGGATCGTTGGCACTTCCAGCCCTAATGTTCACCCTTTATTCCATCTCAGTCTTTGGTGTGCATGTCAGAAGCTGCTGCCCTCTCCTCTCTGCCTATTGATTTCTCGTCTCTTGTTCCGTAGCTCTGTTCTCTTGAGCCTCATCCTCTCTTCCCTGCCTGGTGCTGTGTCTGTGAACTCTGCTTTATGGTTCCCTGGTCAGGACCCACTAGTGGGCAGCCCTGGAAGGGAAGAGAGCTGAAGCTGGGATATAGCCCCCCATGGGGTTCCCTAAACTGTTCATGCACCTCAGTCCACTGAGGAGGCCTCAGCTTCTATATTCTGATGGTCCCTCAGAACTACCTTGGACCTAAAAGGATAATCTGAGGTCATCTTCTGCATCTCAGGATTTTCAGCTTGGTCACCCTATGAGGCTCTGGCCAACTAGCTAATCCTGGGTTAACTCAGAACTCTCACTGTGGTTACCCTACATGGCCCTCGGCCCACCTAGTAAACTCCAAATCCTCTAGTACATGTTGGGGTCCTTACCTTGTTCACTCTGGGGGGCAATAGGCCCAGCTAGGTAATACCTGGTTATTTACCATATCTCAGGATCCTGACTTGGTCACACCTGCAGTCCCTCTGTCAGGAGAGGTGACATATTCATGTTCCTAGAGTTCTTGAGGCTTCCTGATGCACTCCTTACCCTACCTCCAGCCTGGTCCTCTGGTCTCTCTGTAGCTCCTGGGCTTCTTTCCAGTCCTGACCAATAACTCACCTGACTTATCCAATAACCCAGTAACCAAAAACCTACCTCACAGACATACAAAAATAATGAGGAGTCAACATTTCCACCTGATGTGGAGAGAGTCTCTCAATTTGGGGAGACCTAACTGAAATGTGCTTTTTCTCAATGATCCTTAGCCTTTGGTGGCACCTGGCATGCAGGACTTTATCGTTTAAATCTGAAATATTTACCAAGTGTCTCATGAGTTTGCAAGGTGACTGGATCATGGGGTGGTGTGCTCATCAGTGGATTCATCCATGGGTAAATTCATAGCTGAATGTGCTACAGGAGGTGGGGCTTGGTTGGAGGAGGTCACTGGGGTATGACCTGGCAGGGTGCCTCCCTGTCCCTCATTTCTCCCTTCTAACTCAACTTCCTGGCTGCCATGGGTTGAGCAGCATCCCTTCACCCCTTCTGCCATGATGTGCCTGCTGTTGAGCCACTGACCATGGACTGAACCCACTGAAACTACAAGCCAAATAAACCTTCCATCCTTTAAATTGTGGGTGTCAGGTATTGTGTCCCAGCAATAGAAAAGTGACTAATACAGAGATCAAGTCAAAACCAGATGCTGGTACCTCCAGTGCTGTCTAGGTTCCTCAAACAGGGAAATACAGAAGAAAAACAAGGTTTAGAAGAGCAAGAGGAATCAAGGGAGGCAATAAGCAGTGGTCTGCACACCATAGCTGCTGGTCCTGCCTCAAGACCTTGCTGGGGAATCTCCTTGAATGCTAGACCCTTTCCAAAACACAGGCAGAATCAGGGTCAAACATAGCAGCTAACCTGATTTTTAAACATGATTTTTGGCAGTGTGTGTGTGTGTGTGTGTGTGTGTGTGTGTGTAGGGAGAGGAGATGTAAAGCCAGGCCTGGAGGCAGCAGGCGTGGAGAGAGTTGGCTGGGCATGTTAGAGGAGATGGATTTGGGGATTCTTTCTTTCCTCCTAATTATTTCTGGATGGCTGCTGTGTTTTCTCCCCTCCTGTCTTAACTGCATCGTTCAAAGTGTCTGACAATCAATAGGGCTCAGGCTGAGAGCCCTTGGAAGGAGCCAGGCGGCCACTTTAGCTGCCAGGCAGGATGGAGTCAGAGGGTTTGGGCAGAGACCCAGGTCGGGAAATGAGGTCTCTGTGGGCCTTGCAGCTGCCTCCCACCTCATGCTGTTTAGCTCCCCTGGGAAGCCAGCCACGGACCATCATGTTGCCAAAGCCCTTCCTGTAGCCTGCCTGCTTCCTCTTTCCACTTTGCCATAGCCCACGAGGGAGATAGGACCATCTTCACTTGGTACATATGGACACTCCGGAGCCCAGGGAATGCTGGCCATGAACAGAGCTCCAGGCTGTGAGGAGAGCTCTTCGCAGGGTCATGGATAGGAGAGAGCTGCAGGGTGCTTGAGTCTGGGGGCTGCCGCTGTCCTGTGAGGAGCTAGGACAGCAGACTCCACTCAGTCTCCCCTATGGCGTGAGGCTATGATTCAGATCTGCTCATGACTCTGCACCTTCCAGGTGAGGGAATGGCTCTCTGAGACAGCTCTGGATCACTTCCTCTGTGTCCGCAGAGTCTGGTACCTGAGAGCCTCTGTAGCAGCATGAATAGAAGTGACAACCAGCAGAAGGACCTCACGGTGGTGCAAGAAGGCCAGGCAGGGCAATTGCAGACTTTTAAAGTCTTGGATGAATATGACACTTTATCCTGAAATACATGCTTTCCTCTTCATGAAGAAACGTGATGCTCATGTCAGTCTAGTGCATCTCAACAATGCCAGGAATGAAGGCAGAGGAAAGCTGTCTTCCTTCAGTTGCAAGGAAAGATGCAGCACTCAGGTCTGCCAGGCTTAGTGGGGGATGGTAAGACAAAGCATCTGCCTGCAAGGAGCTCAATGTGAAGGAGAGGTCACTGCAAAGAGCCTGGTGAGGTGCAGGCCTCGACAGGGCCGCCTGGGATGGCAGGGAGGGATGTGCCTTTGCACATGGCTGGGGAACTGCAACTAAGTCACTGCCCAGGAAACCCCAGGAACACAGAGCAAGCAGTGGTCAGAATGCAGTCTCATTCAGCCCAGCATCACTACCTCCCCATGCCCATTCTTCCTTAGGAAGCAATTGGACTCCTGCAAAAGGTGCTCCCCAGACACAGAAAGAAAGAGTGGCTCCTGGTGTCCTTGCTTTCCTGATACACTGAAGGCCAGAGGGTAATGAACACAAGGAGGGAGGGGTTCTCACCCTCAATCAGCATTAGTTAATTCCACTCACTAGGAGGTGTTTGTGTTACACACCTTTAAAAAGGTGTCCCCAGCGGAATTTGACCCATCGTTGTTAACACAGATAAATACATCTACATTGTGCCTTCTAGAACTGACAAGATGGTGGATTAACCTTGTGTCTTTGGGATCAATCTGTGCCTTTTTAAAAATTGAGCCCAGTTTAATCGTTTGTTCAGTGGGAACTCCTACTCTGACTATGATGTATCTGATGAAGTGGGCATGAGCCCAGTGGTGGACATGAGCCCAGGGACACCAGAACGGTGCTTACCTGTGAAGGGTGTTTCATTCAGGAAGAAGCCCCGGGCTTTTCTGTGGGCCCAGGCCAATGTCTAGCAGATGGGCAGGGTCACAAAGCCGTGACGAAGCTCTGTGTGTACCTCTGTGACCACCTCTGGCCTTTGCTGGCTGGAGCTCAGCATGCGGGAGGCCCATTTCCAGGCTCTGCAGACCAAAGGACACGAAGAGGACGCCCTGGGCAGCTGCAAGATCCATTCCTTTCCAGCTCCTCCCTGGGCTGTGCTAGCCCAGCACTCAGGCACTTAATAATGCAGACAGAGGCTCTGCCCTATTAATTATTAACTGTCCTTTTTGCATTTCTAAGGACAGCTACGAGATGAGCTCCCAGGCAAACTGAGCCTGATGGAGAGAGACCTGCAGACACAGACAGAAGTTACCCTGGTGCTCTCTGCTGGGGGACTCCCAGGGTGCGTTCCGGTCAGGTCCTCCGGTCCAGTAGTATGTGGCCATCTCTTCCTGTCCTGCACATATGCTGGGGCACTCTGTGCATGGGGAGGCACTGGGAGGGAGGGGGTCTCCAGGAGGAAAGGGCAGAGCCTAGTTCCTTTGTCTCTCCTCTCCAGAGAGTGCGCCCCACCTGCCCTCCTGGCCCAGCACACTTTCCCGCCAGTGTGGGTGGGAAATCGCTCTCCCTGCTAATTGTGGTGCACACATGGGTTCTGCAGCAAGCCTGCTGCTCTCCCCGGAAGCCTTCTCTGCTGCCAGCCATCCCCGTCACGCTTACCAAGTCCTGCACCACAGTGGCCAGCAGGCACCATGGGGTGCGCCAGGCCCATCCTGCAGTCCTGGAAGCTCTCAGGCGCACTGCCACAGGCTTATTACAGCCAGACTGGCAGAGCGGGGGGGGGGCGCGCTGATGGAGCCCACACCCTCACTCCTCTTGTAGATTCTCCTATGATCTCTAAGGCCGCCTTTGCCCTGGAGAAGGAAGATTTAAAAATTCAAGAGGAAAAAAGAAAATAAAACCCTGGTTTTCCTCTTGCACTCCAACAGGACGGGGCCCCTGATATGGCCAGTGCTCAACAGTTGTAGCAGGGGTGCAGGGTGGATGGAGGGGTACTCAGTGCAAGAGGGACCTGCGATCCAGCCCCTCAGTGGCCCACCACTCCCCAAATCCTCATTGCCTAGCCTGAATGGTCACCTATCCTGTTCTTCCTCAGGTGCAGATTATGGTGACTTTCTGTCAGATTTCTCAAATCAGAACCTCAACTCTAACTGTATTTAGTGGTGCACATCTATAATCCCCAGCACTTTGGGAGGCTGAGGCAGGAGAATTACTATTTCAAGCCCAGCCTGGGCTATTTAGTGAGATTCCCCCATCTCAAAATGAAAGTAAGAAAGACTGGGGATGTAGCTCAATGTGAATGCCCTGGATTCGATCCCCAGTACTGAGCAAAACCTAGACTATTCCACCTGGGTTTGCTGCCTGGGCCCCTGGGGGCTAGTCAAGCAGCACCAAGCCCCATTTCAGTCATTTTCTTCACTGCCTGAAGCTGCTGAGCTCAGAATGGTGAATGCTGTCACCTTCTGCTTGGGGACCCACAGCCGCCTCCTTGGATGGTTGCCAGCTCCCTCGTATCTACCATGAATAGGGCTAGGGAGGGGTCTGTCTAGTGTGCCACCCTGCAGTGCCCCTCTCTGTGTTCTGTGGCCCCAGGGAAAGACAAGCTCCAGCTCAGTGCATGAGCCTCGGAGCCAGGTCTCCAGGTCTTGGCCCAGCCCTGTCCCTCACATGCACCAGGACCTCATTCCTGCACTCCACTGTGCAGCTGCTGCCTCTCAAGCAGCCCTTGTGGCGCTCAGTAACCGACCCAGGCTCTGGGACTTCCAGACACCACCCCAACCTCCTTCAGGCTGGTGAGCCTGAGTTCTGCCCCTCTCTTCCACATCACCCACACATGTGCCCAGCCCCGCAACACCCACCATGTGTGCACTGTCTGTCCTCCTGACCACTCCTGTCCTAGGCTGAGAAAACCACCAGTGTGGCTCTGTGCACCCGCAGCCCTCAGGGACCCAGGCACTCACATGTCTGTGGAATGTGTGTACCCCCGCTCTTGTTTCCCAGACACAGTCTGTGCCAGCCTGAGCCCTCTCCAGGGGCTGTGAACCTGGGATGGGGCCGTGAGCCTCTGGGGGCCCTTGGGCCATGAGCATTGCTGTAGGGCTGGGAGGGGGCACGTGCCCGAGTGTGTGTGTCAAATAGTCATTTCCCGAGTGTGTGTGCATGTGTGTGTGTGTGTGTGTGTGTGTGTGTGTGCATGCACACCCCCCCACACACAGTAGCACACTCTATAGAACAAGAGGAAGAGAAGCAGGGGGAGGAGGGGGAGCTCGCCCCATTTGGGCAGGTTCCAGAGCCTAGTGCCATCCCCACAGGGATGCCAACCCTTGCTCTCATGCCCTGGCTGCTGGGCACCTGTCACCTGGGCTGTACTTGGGAATGGGAGGTGGGCCTGAGACCTTGGCTGAGGCTTTGAGATGGCTCTTGGTGATACACCCGGCACTTGGGCTGTTGGTGGAGACAGAAGTCTTCTCCTCAGAGTAAGGAGCAAAGAGACAAAGGGAGGGCTCTTGGAGGCCTCCTCAGTAGAAGTCCCTTGGGGGTCTGATAGTGCAGAAAGAATCCCAGCCGTGGGCACAGGCACAGCTCACAGGAACAGAACCGGACACTGCATACTTGGGTCTTCATCAGTCCTATCTGGCCCTGGTCCAAACACTCAGATGGCTTCTGCTTTCTCCAGGACCCAAGGATGACTCTGTGCTCCAAGTGCTCTGCTGCAATGGGCTACAGATTCCTGGTAAAACGCTGCTTGTTATGGAGCTCAGGGGCCTGGAGACTCCTATGCATGGAGGGCATCTACTAGAGCATCAATGATGGAGTGACCATGGTTGGAGATCACCCCTTCCTGCAGGAGCGGCTTCCATGAGACTGAAGAGGAGGAGGACACCTGATACCAAGCCCCCAACCACTGCAACACCGGGCTTGCAGAAGGAACAATGGGAATAAGTCGTAGGAAATGACTATTTGATTGACAGGGTAGGATCATGAGCAGGTGGTGAGGCCTGTGCTTGGGGGGAAGGTGTCTTGGAAGAGGCTTCCAAGTGTCCTGCAATGTGGAGGGTCAGGAGAGCCAAATGCAGTACACCCTCCAGGGACCAGTTATATCTGGCAAAGAACACCAGTTCCCCTCCACTCTTGGAAATAAGGCACTTACACTTGGACCGGAAGGTTAGCAGGAGGAACTATAATTACCAAACCCACCACCATGCTAACCATACCATGCAGAGCATATGGTGTTTGTAAGGAATCACTGCAAACAGTGCATGCTGGTTCTTTGCAGATTGGCCTGCAATGGGTGTAGGTCTCCCTCTATACAGAGAAGTGGAGGTGAATACTTGGATAGCAAATTGTAGAAAGAACAAAAAGACCTGTCCAGAAGCTGAACAGGAGGCTGAGGATATAGCTTTGTGGTACAAGTCCCTGCCTGGCAAATGCAAGGTCCTGAGTTCAGTTCCTGGTACCAAACAAACAAACAAACAAAAAAAAGCAGAACAGGAAGCCCTAGGCTAAGGACTGACTGGAGAGTCCATGAACCAGGGCCCTCACATTGAAGGGACCTGGTGGGAGAGGTTGCTGTTGGTCTCCCTTCACCTGGATTAGTTACCTGTCACTGGGAACAAATCACTACACACTTACCGGCTTCAGATAACACACTTATATTATCATATAGCTCCTGAGGTACAGGTGTGTGGGCCTGAGTTATTGGTTTTCACTCAGAGTCTCACAGAGGCACCACAGAGTCACTAACCAGCAGCTTCTCATCCAGATGCTTACATATGCAAGGGCTCAGGTTGTTGGAGGAAGCCATCTGTTTTTGGCTGTGCAATCAGTGGCCCCAGCTTGTAGTTGATTGACTGCTGGAGATCCCCTCAGTTCCTGGAAGCTTTTCTCAGCTCCTAGAATTCCCCCTTAGCTCCTGGTGGCCCACCTCAGCTCCTGGAAGTTTCCCTCAGCTCCTGGAGGTCATCTACAATTCCTGCCACATGGGCTTTCACAACAGGGTTCTCCCAGTTGACTCAGCCTGCAAGATTCTGGGTAAGAAGGGGTTGAGACAGCACAGTGATCACAGGAGTTGGTCAGGCATGTCCTGTTGGTTAAAAGTGATGTCCAGGCTCTACCTACATACACAAGGGACCAGTTTCCACAGGGTTGGAGCACCAGAAAGTGGTCAGGTGCTACTAGAGTTTGTATGTGCAGTGCCCCCAAAGGCCAAAGGCTTGTACCATTGGGAATGTGGGACCTTCAGGAAGAGGAACCCAGGCCACTGGAAGCATGCCCTTGGAGGTACAGTGGGACCCCAGCCCCTTCTGCTCTCTCTCTCTCTGTTCCTTGCTCTGAGCTAAGAAGGCTTCTTTCTCCACCTGCTATGGTCATGATTTGCTGTCTTACCAAAGCAATAGGGTCCATTGACCACAGACTCACATCTGCAAAACTCTGAAACAGAAATAAACTTTTCTTTTCTTAAAACTGCTTATCTCAGATGCTTTGCAACCGGTTCAGGAGCCACCTGACAACTAACCACCCATCCCAGCCAAACATTCATCCCAGCACAAGGGATTTGGGGGCCCCCTTAGGTATCTCAATCCCAAGGCTATGTGCTGAGCAGAAGAAAGATGATGCAAGATTTAGTTCTTCTTGAGTTTATTGCTAGAAAAATAATTGCTTTTCATCTAATTGCTAATTCTGTTAGTTTTACTTACTAAAATTTCTCCAATGGTATTTTTTGTCTGCTTAGTTAAAAGAGTTCCAGGAACAGGATTCTGTCTTACAAGAGTTTCAGATCCATTGTGGGTGAAAGAACATCCCGAAGCTGTGCACTTCCCCCTAGAAACTTGTGTCCATCTCTGTGCAAGAGAAGATAGGGCCTGTGGCTTGGAATTGTCAGGGAGGGTGACACATGGGGATATCACATAGGTAGTTTCTTCTTCTTCTTCTCTTCTTCTTCTTCTTCTTCTTCTTCTTCTTCTTCTTCTTCTTCTTCTTCTTCTTCTTCTTCTTCTTCTTCTTCTTCTTCTTCTCCTTCTCCTCCTCCTCCTCCTCCTCCTTCTCCACCTTCTCCTCCTTCTCCTTCTCCTTCTTTTTTTTATTTTTTTAAAAAAATAAAAGTACAAAAACATATTAACAAACAGACACCAATTAGCAAAAAATATAGTACAATCACAACTGATCTATAGACAAGGTGACATGATCTCAACAGTGGTTATTGCTTTATCCATTGATGTCTTCGAAGTGTAAATATATGAACCCATATACAGACATGCAAAATTGGTCAGACCATTAATCCTCTCAACAACATAAAAACACAAAAACCAAACATCCAAAGACAGAAAACAAAACAGGCAAACAACAACAACAAAACAAACAAACAAACAAAAAACCAACCACCAATATTTGCATATTGATATCTTCGAAGTGTGTGTTCAGGATAATACATACAGACATACAATATTGATCAAATAACCCGTCATCAATTATTCCTTAGCATTAAGTGATATAATACAATAGTAGAACCATGTTAGCCCTCCTGCATATATGTATATTCATATATACATACATACATTTCTGTCTCTTTCTTTTCTCCTTTCCCT